>VZSZ01000912.1:603673-636872 GCA_013398815.1 Ibidorhyncha struthersii | reverse complement strand
CCCAGTCCTGCTGGCCACACTGTTCCTGATACCGGCCAGGATGCCGTTGGCCTTCTTGGCCACCTGGGCACACTGCCGGCTCATATTCAGCCGCTGTCGACCAACACCCCCAGGGCCTTCTCCGCCGGGCAGCTCTGCAGCCACTCTGCCCCACGCCTGTAGCGCCCATGGGGTTGGTGTGACCCTCGGGCAGGACGCGGCACTTGGCCTGGTTGACCCTCACGCCATTGGCCTCGGCCCATGGATCCAGCCTGGCCAGACCCCTCTGTGGGGCCATCCTGCCCTCCAGCAGATCCACACTGCCGCCCAACTTGGTGTCCTCTGCAAATTTACTTAAAGCAAGGTCTGTTTAGGGGGGGGCACATCAACTGGTATTGTGCTGTCTGTAGACTTAGACTTTTCTAATAATCACTTTTTCCTGGAGAGCTGGACTTGAGTGATGCATTTTTAGAGTATTTTAAAAGAACAATCAGTTTAGAGGATTATATGATGTCTCATCACTGAAGAAGCAATAGCTACAGCTATCAGAGATGTGAGACTGCCACTTAGGCACTCCCTTGTTTTCTCTAAATGATGTAAATTGCATATATCTGCCATTATCTATGATGAAAAAGTTACGGAAGATGCAGATGCTGCATCTAAAGAGGAGAACTGCAATACGTGAGTGATCATAACCATCAGGGGGAGAGGGAGGGCAGGAGCCATAAAACTGGTCTCTTGAGCCACATGTATTTGGATCATTTTTATAGCCTAGAAGTGGCGAAGGAAGCTACGCTTCATGTTAGCAGAGTTTGTTAGTGTTGCATTGTGACTTTGGCTTTTAATTCTTTTAATTGTCGATTTTTGCTTATGGTTTTTAAGCACATGTGCATTCATTTCAGACTATTTTCTTAAAAGTAGTAAAATATAATATTTGTGACAAAGATTCTAAAATATTTTGTTCTGAACTTAAAAGAATTATCAGTTTCATGCCTACAACCAACACTTCTCCTAAAAACAAGTTACACCTGAAAGGAAAATGAACTTTTTATGTGAGTCGCTCTACATACTTCAGAAACACCAGGATTTCTTTCTAGCAGTTGTAGGACCATGTCACATTCCTGCTGAGATAAGGAAGATAAATTCTTGGTTTTAAGGAGATTTTCCTTCCATTTTTGGCTCTACTCTGTGTTTGCTCTGGGAGCAGCAGGAGCTCAGTCACACAGGTGTCCCTCTGGTTCAATGCAGATTACATCAAGTCAAAGGGGTATCTGCTACTTGTGAACATGGGGGGTTCCTCTGACTGACCTCTTTTATTAAACTTTTTTTGTTGAATTATCTTGTGGCATGGGCTGGGTTGTCCCAGGCTTCCAATTAATAGTTGCATTATTGGTCTTACAATGGAGTTTCATTGCAAAGACTCTTCTCTTTTAGTATGTGCTCTGAAACATGTTCCTAAAAATACGTCACAGGGATTTGCTTCTTCAAATACCCAGAAGGAAACTCACTGGCTAAAGCACCCACAGAAAGCAGATATACAAAGCACAGAACTTCATTAAAGTTAGAGCAGGTTTTTATGCAAACAAATACTTCTGGTTACATTTATAAACAGTGCCCCGGTTCTGGTAAGGGCAATAACTTATACATAGAAGCTTACCTCGATGTAACACGTCTCAAATCTCTGTACGCAGAGTGCTGGAACCACATGTAGGAGAAGGCACAAGAATAACAGGATTTTTTTTCTTTGCTAATAAGCAAGTCACTTAACACAACTGTGAAGTTAGACCTCTCTGTGCTTAAATTTAGTTAATTAAAGAAGTGTCAGATGCATAAATACCTTGGCAGATCCTGACTATATTCCTACTAAATAAAATTTTCAGCGACCCATAGAAAGACTATAAGAACATGGAAGAAAATGTTGGTTTTACCCCAGAAAATAGGAGAAATTAAAAAAAAATCAGTTACTGATTCAATCCGTATGGGTTATTCATCCTGGGAAAGAAAAATAAATATTCTGATTTGGAGAATTAATCTCTAGGAGTTGAGGATTTAATCCCATTTAAGGTATGCTCAATCAAAACCACACCAGAATGTAAAAAATCTGGATTTTTTTTTTTTTTTAACTTTATCCCTTTTTGTGTCTACTTCCCTCTTGCCTTTAAAAATTTGGGATCCCTCAGAGGAAGTTTTGCAGTGGTGTCTTGCTATCCGACTTCCCCCTCTCCCCCAGCAGAGTATCCTATGAGGGGCACTGGTTTTTCACTGGGAAACACGCTAATGGGGCGCTGGAACAGCCCTGGCTGCTGCCACTGCTGATCCCAGCCCCAGGGTCACCCACAGCCCTCGCCCACCCGTGGGGTGGGATGGTGGTGGGAGAAGGCACTAGGCTGCTCCTCCTGCCATCGGCGACTGCGAGGGTGATTGGTTACAGCTAAAAAGATTTGTAAGATTTCTGCTATCAATATGCAAAAGCACGAACTCACGGCTTCACCCAGAAAGCTCTGACACACCTTCGCCTTCCCCGCTCCTCCCAGCCTTGCCTCTCCAGCCTGGGCAGGTTTACCCTGGGTATTAGGAAAAAATTCTTCACCAAAAGTATTGCCAAGCACTGGAACAGGCTGTCCAGGGAAGGGGTTGTGTCTTCATCCCTGGAGGGATTTAAAAGACGTGTAGACATGGTACTGAGGGACACGGTTTGGTGGTGGACCTGGGACTGCTAAGGTAATGGCTGGGCTTGATGACCTTAAAGTTCTCTTCCAACCTAAACAATTCTATGATTCTACTGCCAGCTTCCAGCTGTGATATTAATTACACTTCATATTCCTTCCCTCTTCTTTTTAATCAATGAAAGTTTCTTTTTAATTCTCTGAAATTAAGCTCCTGTTTTAGATGAGGAATTCCCCCTCACAATCTCTCAAATGGATAACATCTCCAAGGCTGATCGCCGCGTAGGACAACCTGTACGTTGGCCAAGCAGCTCGGAGGCGGCCTCGGCTCAGGGCTCGGGGCAGCCCCATCCATGCCAGCGGGGAGCCAGTGTCAGGAACATGAAAACAAACACATTTCAATAAGGAATAGCTTTGCAATAATACTTCAGCCAGCTTCTTCTCCAAGCTTTGATTTGTTTTTCGTACAGGATCCAAAAGCTCACATAGTTATCCATGTGCTCTTGAAGCTCTTGAGCTGAAAATTCCATGAGAACAGTCTGCCTCACGATTTTCTGCTATTTCATGCTTTCTCTCTTGATGGCAAATTGCTATGAGAACAGGCTCTTTAGTTGATTTCAGGAACTTGCCTTATTTTCGTTGTTGGTCTGTATTGTGTTTGACGCTGTCTCCGTGCACAGGGCCGAGTAACGGTCACTGTGGAGAAAAGAGAGCTAAAATGTTTTTGAATCCTAAACAATTTGTTTCAAGCCAATGATGCCAGGCTGTGCAATTGCTCTCTTCCACTGCACTGCATTNTCCACCTCCACCTCTCCCTCCGGGGCTCATGTGGTTCAAGTCATTACTATAAACATTTCTCAATTCTGATATGACATGCAACGCCTGGCTTGTGTCAGACAAGACGCTTTCCACTGCGGTGCTGGCTATGATTGCGTGGCCAGCAGGGCGAGGGAGGGGATTCTGCCCCTCTACTCCGCTCTTATGAGACCCCACCTGGAATATTGCATCTAGCTCTGGAGGCCTCAACAGCAGAAGGACACGGAGCTGTTGGAGCGGGGCCAGAGGAGGCCCCGGAGATGCTGGGAGGGCTGGAGCCCCTCTGCTGGGAGGACAGGCTGGGAGAGTTGGGGGGGGTCAGCCTGGAGAAGAGAAGGCTCCGGGGAGACCTCAGAGCCCCTTCCAGTGCCTAAAGGGACTCCAGGAGAGCTGGGGAGGGACTTTTCCCATGGGCATGGAGTGATAGGATGAGGTGGAATGGCTTCAAACTGGAAGAGAGGAGTCTTAGAACAGATTTGAGGAAGAAATCTTTTGCTGTGAGGGTGGTGAGCCCCTGGCACAGGTTGCCCCGAGAAGCTGTGGCTGCCCCATCCCTGGAGGTGTTCAAGGCCAGGTTGGACGGGGCTTGGAGCAACCTGGGCTGGGGGAGGTGTCCCTGCCCAGGGCAGGGGGGGGGCATTGGGACTAGATGATCTTCAAGGTCCCTTCCAACCCAAACCATTTTATGGTTCTGTGATTGCTGGAAAAAAGCTACTCAGAGGTGTGACCCTCAAGCACACTCAACCGCTTGGCCATGCCTGAGATGAGCTCTTGTAAAAGAAGGCGCAGCAATTGATAAATACAATTCATAATTCAGAATATCAAAGCACCAAACACACTGTGGACTGACCATCTCATAAGTGGAAAAAGGTTGATTGAAAAGCATTTGGTTTTCATCTCCTGGCCAAGTAACCCCAGGTTTTACCATCTGTCTAGCAAGGGTGTGAGCCACACTGGTCCGAGTGACAGTGATGCGCTGGTTGCTCAAGGATGTTTCTTCTTTAACAATGTCCAGATAGATTTAATTGCACCTGCAAGAGTGCTCCTGTCTGGCGGAGCACTCAACCCCTACAGAGTATCAGACAAGCTTGATATGTGACAAGTAGTATTTAAATGAAGTATGATCCTATGATTTATTTAGGTCACGGCGCAGTTTAATTATTAATAGCATTCTGCTGATTTGAAGACGAGCTCTGAAGGACCCGTTCACTTTGCTTTAGATGTTTTAAATTCATAGCAGTCCCCAAGGCCCTGCATTTATAATGAATTAATCCTTCTGGTGTACTAATAACAACATCAAATGGTAAAGGGGAGGGCGGGGAAATAAAGCAAACCAGAAAGGATGATATTCAAATTCTTCTTGCAGACCTGTATCTCCAACGTTGCTCTGCTTTAGCAGAACGTGAGATGTTCCTCTGGGTGCTGAGCGGGTGCTGGAGAAGTTACCGGAAATGTGCTACAGCACTGGATTGCATCTTGGGTGATAAAAGAACATTATTGTCACTGGTGACTATGCTGAGCTTCAACAACAGCAAAGACAAGTGGCTGTTGTGCCTGGGACCTCTGCTGCCCGTGGTAAACAACGTGTTCCTCAGCAGAGAAAGGAGAGAAACGACCTGGTCTGTTTTGCCAACAACTTCCACCCAAGATGAAGCTGAAGTCTCTGCTTGTTGTGGCTTTTTGGAAAGAATTTCAACGAGCTCACCCTGAGAAGATTTAAGAGAGAGGTACCCAGAACTGGCAATGGTTAATGAATGAGATGGACGAAGGTGGCATTCAACGGGCCGTTAAGCAGAACGCCTGCCAGCATCTTTAAACTCTTCTGTCTTAAGTGGCCATATCTAAACTACTAGTTTTGAATCTCAGAAATAATGTAATTCCTGGAAGAATGCCCCAGAGGAGTTTCCCTGAACAGCAGAATTTTTCAAAGAACTGTTGCTCAGTGCAGGCACAGTAATGCTTTGAAAACCACAATACTTTGAAAAGCCGGGAAAGTTCGATGTTTTGTATCCGCCCTTCTCACTGTGAGTCAAAGCCACGTCTCACCTTCCCCCTTCACCTCAAGCTGTTGAAGTCGCCCCTTTGCCTGTTCTTCCCTGGCAAAGCGCAGGATTGCAGTGACGGATTATTATAATTTTGCTGTAAAACGGCTCTGAGATCAGCGGAGTGGCTTGAACGGCCATCAGTGCAATGCTGCTGAAGAGCTGCCGGGGGGAATTCGGAGCCGGGAACCGTCATCGGCCCAGCCGGAGGGAGGTACCGGAGCAGAGGCAGGTGACAGGGCATTAATCTGAAGGTGCTTTTACTGCCTTGTAGCTCTAAATTTCTCTTCAGAGGTGACTGGGGAAAGGTTGCTCACTGGATAACCGTAATTCTCCCATAGGACCGAGTTCAGGGCTGGAAAGCTGCGAGCCCGGGTGGGTGAGAGGCAGCTTGTCTTTCTCCTTCAGCCGTTGTCCACCTGCGACAGGAGAGCGGGAGCGTCCCATGGCTGTCAGAGAAGGGTCGCAACGCATCTCAACAGTGCGCAGCGCTACGTGCCGCCCGTGAGCAAGCAGGGAAGGGAAACCTCGTAAGGATGAGAGGGCTGATAATGGAAATAACAGGACAGGAGTGAAAAATTTCATGGTTCAAATCCGATGTGGGAAATGGAAGTTTGGAATATTGCTGGGCAACGCAGTGACGCCAAACCTGCGTTTGAGTCCTGGGCTGTGCCTGCGGTGCAGGCACTGCCTCTGCAGGGCGAGAGTGAGGGGCCGGAGACCTTCGGGGTCACATCAGCGTGGGGCAGTATTTTAATCCATCAGTGTCAGCTGGCTCAGCGTTCTGCATGCAACGGGAGAAACCAAAGCCTCAGAACTGCATATTTTATAAAGAAACCATGTACCTTAGTAGTGCTGCAATTCAGAAAATGAAACTCTTATTCCAGCATCTCTAATTCAGTATTACAAAATAACATTAAAACAACCCTTTTTAAAAAAAATACAGCAATGTTTACAGTCTAAGGTGTATGATGCGCGCTAAGAACAGGCATATGGGTGATTTAGTAGGGGTTATAGTTTATTTTTGTTTGTTCTGGTAGCAAAGCCGTTGAAGTTTTCAATGTCATTTGGTATACTTTAAATACAATTAATACCTTAATAACAAATGCACCATGATGCATGCTGAGGTAATTATCTGTTTAAATTCTCCAGCTGTCTGGTACAGATGTTGTTAATGGAGTCTGGGTGAAAGGCAGCCCGGGCCGGAGGGGGGACAGTGGCAGAGGGGAAGGGAGATGCTCAGCCGGTGTCTGCCCGGAGCACGGGAAGCTGCGGCCGTGCACGCTGAGCATCCCTGGGGACCACGCGCTGCCAGAGCGGCCGCTCCAGGACACGCCGTCAGGCTGATGGAGCCGCGTGCAAGCCTGCACACCGGGCACCGCAAACGGAGCAGGGGTCAAGGAAAAGCTTTCTAAAACAAAAAAGTGATAGCATGAAAGTAGCTCTTTTCAGATGAAGAAAGGGTCTGATATTGGTGTGGAAAGGGGCATACCAGGGATTAAACCTAGTGCTTGGGCAGCCTGGGACGCTGCCCTCCAGTGACCTACGCTTAATTCCTACTTACTGATGAAAAATATTCGTACTTGCTTGTGCATTTTATTACACCTTGGCAAACCTCAACCCCTTATTTTGTATTTTATTCCTATTGTGTTTCTGATCTACACTCTCGCTTTCCTCACCCTACAATGTATTTCAGCTGGTTTGGGTCAGTTATCCGGGAAAAATTGACTCCGTGGATGAACGCCCGAGACAGGCAGGGAGATGCCTGGGGAGCAGATGGACTCTCCAGAGGAGGCATCATGCCGTCTTCTCTCGGAACGCCTGGTTTCCTCCCTGGGCCTTATGCTTCAGTACCACAAGACTCACTTTTCAAAATCTGGGATGTATATGCATAACTCTATGTTCAAAATTATTGTTAAGGGCATTGTCTCAAGTGTATCTGCCTATTTACTGTATGTGTAACACTATAAAATGTATCTATCTGTGTGCAAATTTACAAAATGCTCATTCTGGAAATATACTTGATGATGTGAAAACTGCTTTCGAAATGATGGTGTGAGAAAGGTCTTTCCAGAGGACTGAGGCGACGGAGGACTCCTCCCTTCTCGCTGTTTTCCTTTTCGCTGCGGCAGTGAGATGCAGTGAGCGTGGGAAGCGATGACAGGCTGTAAAACACTGATCCCTCCGGCTGTGCCCACTTACTTCTCCTTCGGCTGTCGCTGGGAAGCCTAAGCACACGGAAGATTGCTTTAACCCCTGCTCCTGCCAGCTCTGCACAATTGAGGTGCAACAGGTGCGTGGATATGTTTTTGTTTTTTTTAAAAAAAGTGAACTATAAAAGTATATACTGTGGTTATGGTCAGAAACGTCAAATGTAACCAACTTCAGACCTGGGATCAAGCAAAGGGGTGGCAAATCTGTTCATAATTGTGTAAATGCTCAGCAAAACCCCTGCACGCTGCCGCTGCTGCCTCTGCTGTTTCCCCTGGAGGTACTGCCAGGGAGAAGGGCATGATCTGTGGGGCAGGCTGTGGGGAAGCCCCCACGCACGCGTCACAGAGCTTTTCCCCGGGGCGGTTTGCGGTGGGCAGGACGCTCGCCAGCCTCCCGCTCTCGCTCCCGGCTGAGTCCCGACCCCCGGAGCATCAGGGAGGCGTCTGCCCCACAGCAGAGGCAATGGCTGTGTGCGGGGCAGCCCGCCCAGCCGCTCGGCAGCGGGACGGGATGGTCCTGTCAGGATGGGGCCAGACTCTTTCCAGTGGTGCCCAGTGACAGGACAAGGGGCAACGGGGCACAAACTGGAACATGGGAAATTCCATCTCAACCTGAGGAGGGACTTCTTTGCTGTGCGGGTGGCAGAGCAGTGGCAGAGGCTGCCCAGAGAGGTGGGGGAGTCTCCCACTCTGGAGCCATTCCAAACCCGCCTGGACGCCGTCCTGTGCCACTGCTGGAGGTGCCCCTGCTCTGGCGGGGGGTGGCACTGGGGGAGCTCCAGAGGGCCCTTCCAACCCTGACCAGTCTGGGATTCGGTGATTCTAGCCGAACTGGGGACTGCCATGGGGCTGTGCAGTGCCAGCAGGGCCAGGAGCTCCACAGCCACCGTGGGAAGAGCTATTTGACAGAGCAATAAAACTTCCTTGGCTTCTTTATGTGCCGCATAAAGACTGAGCTCACTAATCTGGGTGGCTTTAATTTTATATCCACCCACTTCTGGCTGCACTGATTGATACTGTTTACATCTGTATATAGGGAGATTTTAACATTTCCTTACAGAAAAGTGAGGATGTGTTACACACTCCACTGCAAATCAGCAGCGTAATTTTGTGCGGGGATTAGCTTTAGGGTCGAACTACGTAGTATTTTCAGAAGCAGAGCTCTCCAGAGCATTGCTTTTAGTTTGATATTGATTATTATTATTATCTGCAGCCCCGAGTGTTAATGTGTACTGGAACCCCCAGATCCTCCAGTCGAACTCTGTATGGCATCGAACCAAACCAGCTGTAAAGCAGCGGGACACAACGCGGGTGCTTTGGAGCGCTTCTCCAAGGAGAGGCGGCTTTCTGCCGGCCGGGACACACAGGTGAGTGTTAATGGGGCAGTTTCCGTGCAGGTATGGTCATGCATCCTCACGTCTGCACGTGCGCACACACACACACACACGGAGTGTTGCCCAGCCCATGTGTGCTGTTGAGGAACACCATAACCCCTCGTCCCCCACCGCTCCCCCTCCAAATGACAGAGTTTGAGGCTGGGGAAAGCCCGAGCACAGCCCGGCCCCTTCACTGCAGGCAGCAAACCACGCTGGGGTGCGAGCCCGGGGACGCGTCACACACAGCGCCAAAAATGAGATTCTCTGCCAAATAGATGATTGTGCTGAGGTGAAGGGTTAAATTTGAAAAATGGGTTAGAAAGCTTTAAACAGAAAAGTGCCCTCTACTTTAGTTCAAAGAAAAAAAAATGAAATTTATTTTTTCTTACTTTAAATTATGTAAAGGAAATATACGGTGTTTCCAGTGATAAATTCAAGAAATGACACTTTGCAAGCCTTTAGGCCTGTAAAAGCCTAAAAGAAGGTCCTGCTTTCCAGATGATTGCCAGCCCAGGTAATCCGACAGAAAGCTGCCATGAAGTGAATGGCTCTAAAAGTTATCAAACAGCTTTTCTGGGTGGTCTTACAGAATTTTTGTGATTGTTTTAGGACTGACATTTAAAGTTTGTCTAATAGCAATATTTCTGGGTTTCCACTATAATATTAAAACATTACTATGGCAATTCTGGAAATACTTTCCCATTATTTTATTCTGTGATATATGTATGGAATAACTCAGGGTGTCTTTAGGAGATTTTTGACACCAATTTTAAGCGAACACCATTTACTGGTACCAAAACCAACTCACAATCAGGGCAAGGAAATCTCATCGCCATAGTGCCACGTACCCCTTAAAATATATACAGTTTGCGGGAATAAAGATTAGTTCTTATAGCAAGGCTACGTGTTACAATTTTAATAGCATATGGAAGTTGAATAATATTAGTAAAAGTTTGTTCAGAAGTTGGTAAATGGCAGAACAGAAATGCTGCCATACAGAATGGATTTGCAGCTGCTTATAAAAACTATAGATCTCTCGGGAAAACTCGTAACTCGGTTTTAGTAAAAGGAAAACACTGTCAAATAATGCTTCTACACTAATGGCACAGTGGGAGCGAGGCTGGCTAACCTGGATCCTACGGAATGAATAAAGAAAATGTGAGCACTGCCTGAGCATCTGTTCCAGCCTCCTTACGTCAAAACACTTAAAGTTCATCAACCTTTTCTTGAATACAAATTACAGTGATTACAACATGTACCCACATCTGTCTGCAGACCATCCAAGGCAATACCATTAAAATTCAAATGAATGTAAACGAAAATTGCCTTTATGATATGATGTAAATAAAAATAAAGCTCGTGTTAAGTGGCATCCTCTGCTTGTTTTTAATGGATTTTACAATTACTGAGATGGATGATTTTATAACAAAAGGGTTGGCCTAAAGTCCCATGAAATGCACAAAGCAGATAGATCCTGAATGACCGAGTTTGCTGTTTTCTTACCGCGTCAGGTGTCACACCCATTCCCCGCAAAACTCTCGGCTCCTCATTCCTTCAGGTACCGGAGTGACAGGAGCCAAAGAGCCCCTTGGTGCCGAATGGGGCTCAGCGTCCCTGTGCTCAGCATGGACAGTTGATGCTTTGTTGGGTCCACGCAATTCAGAAGCAGAAGTTGTCATTGTCCTGCAGCCTTGTTACACGCAAAACAATGTATGTTAATTTGGAGCCCATGGTGATTGTGTGTGACCGTTTCGGACCGGACCGATCAGCCTATTTGTGCTCAGACTTTCTCAGACAATGCATTACACCTACATTTTACACATTGCTGATTTCTAGTAGAGCAAGGCTTACCCAAAGGAAAAGCACAGCCTCGCCGCCTAACGACAGAAGGGACATCTCCCCCGGATGATTTACTTTCCTAAGTTGCAAGCAACCCCAAACATGTGCCTGCAAATACAATCCCTCATTTCTCTGCAGTGATATTCCCCTTCATGCAGCTCCGGCTCTTTTTTGGCGTGACCCAGTGCACGTTGGGTCAGCAGACGTCTCGCACCCACGGGCGTCCTCCAGCTCCCCATCGCACCGAGGTCGGACTGGTCGTACCTCTGCGCAACACTGAAAACTCACTTAGAGAGAACAAAACTCTCACTTAGAGAGAGCTTTGTAAAACTGAAATGCTGTAGAGTTTGAGGATCTCACGCATATTAATTTGTATACATTTAAAAGATGAATTAGTTAACATTAAAACACCCCCCCCCATAAACAGGGATAGCAGATAATGTATGGCACAAGCAGAAGATGCTGTCTTCACCTCCAGACAGAATTGCCAGTATTTATTTATTGCCAATATTATCAGCAATGTCCTGAGACTGTGTGTGAGGCTGTTGCTTGCAAACCGCCTAAATGTTTTTAGATGAAATATAAGATGGATAAAAAGGATCTTTATTCTGTCAGTTTGATGAATAATTACAGTATGGTAGCTACTAAAAAGCTGTGCTTGTAACAGGTTTCATCATCAGAGTTACGGTTGAAAGAGAAATGGTTTATTTTTACTATATTAACAAAAGCTATAGTTACAATCAGAAAATTGACTGGAGAGCTCCGGTTCTTTATAGGTGGATTAATACATGTTTAATTCAAATATTTTGGTAGCACTGAATATAATGCTGTTTCCAGCACGATGGGCCTCTCTTAAATCCTCAGATGCCAAGTATTTTCCAGACTCTACGCCTTTTACAGTAAGTACGTTTTTTGCAATTAATGAAAATATATGAACTTTCTTCAGTGCAAGGTTTGCTAACTAGAAACCAGCGTCTGTGATGAAACTGTTACGTACCCCGAAAGGTTCCCTTCGGGACTACTTTTTCAGTCTTGTGCCTATGTTTTTGTGTACCTAGAATTTCTCTGAATGATTGAATGCTGCCACAGTAATGATGTGGGAAAATGTGCAGACTCCTAATTTGCATGCCCAGAGATCACAGTTGCGAATGTAGTCTTAGAAATTAGAGTGTGCTTGCCTGTAGTACAGTCCTGTAAACAAGGGCTCCAGCTTGTTTACATCCAGGGACTGAAAAAAACCCCACTTTTATGCTGGCACTGTGAGTTATCCCTGCAGTGCAGGAGAGCGCACTGACTCATAGAGAATGAACAAAAATCCAAATCAAACTTTTGTTGTGATGTCAGGAATAAAGCAAACTATGTATCATGGAAATTTAAATGCTCCCTACCGTTTTCTTTCGCTTATCACGCTGGTAATACATCAATGGTTTGACAGTACATTAATCACTGCAATAATCTGGCGAATGCCAAAAAAATAAGATTTCAAAATGGCAGTGGTGGTATTTTGGATAGGACCCAAGTTTGGTGTCTATCTGAGGACTTCTCTGTGCTCCTCCTTGCTGAGGAACCCACAAATAACTGGACCTTCGTGAACATGCTGGACGTAGTGAAGTTTGGGGCATAAAGGAACCTCAGAGCAAACCACCTCTGACGGGTTTGCAGCAGAAGACCCAGGGTTGCGCCAGGCTCCCTCAGTTCATTTTCTTGAATCACTAATGCTTTGACAGAAGAGCGTTCACTCTTTGCTGAGCTCAGGTCTTTGCTCTAGGGGCACAAAATCTGCCATAGTCAGACCAGAAAGAACATGGGTGAAATACTGTCGCCAAAGCCTTCGGAATGAGGTGAATTTAATGTGCCTAATGGCAGAGAAACACTCAAATACCGTGCTAAGTGCCTCCTCACTTTTTGAAGAACGTTTAGTTTGGAATTAGGCCCAGAAAATGCATCTGCCCCTGCAATTTACACCTCATTGGCTAAGGCTAAAGAGGGAGGAAATGAAGATGATTAATTAAGGAAAAGTAAATTAGTCTCACTTTGTATGTAGCAACTGTGGATGATTTTCCTTATACAGATAAGCTATTTGGGGGCTGGCTTGTTTGGCCTTTGATTCTGCAATAACGACATTTAATTGTGTGTCTGTAATGAACTTCCAGGTACCAGCTCAGGTGAGATGATCAGGATTTTGCTAAAGAGGGAAAATGTGAAATATAGCTCAGAAGCGCTCTTTCCCCGTTGTTGCGTTCCTCTCTTTCCATGAGGTTTTGTTCTCACTTCAGTCTATGCCAAGGATGATGCTAATATTGCTATTTTTGAAACTTATGATTCTAAAGAAAAATAAATCACTCTCGAGAGCAGATAAGATTTTCCTGAAAGCATGCTCGTTTGGTAAAGAAGTCTTCTAGTGCTGTAAAGGCTCCAGGTGTGATTCTTTGCTGATGTTGGTATAACTCAGGAGCAAATCAAGGAAAGTCTGGCCCACTCTTGGGAGCTACTGGGAATGACGTTCTGTGAGTGCTTTATAGGAACCCAGTGCCACTAACTGGGAAATGTGCTGGCTTCACCAGAAGGATGAAATTAAGGTCTGAAAGAAGGGTGACATCGTAAACCAGATGGGGGCTGGCTGCCCCACAAAAGGACAGGGAGGAGTTGTAAAACCATTTTCTTTCTGGCCTTGTGCAGATGTCTGTGCTCTTGAGGGTGCACATTCCTCACAGCCCCCAAAAAGGGGGCCGAGGGGGTGAGTCGGGAGCAGGGCTTTGCCCCAGCCTGGCGGCTCCCACCACCCCGGAGGTGTGGGGCAAGGGCCACCCATCGCCTCATCTAAGACCTAGCCAGGGAGCTGTATAAAGCTAAAAATACATGCATTGGAATATTAAAAAAAAAGAAGCAGAATAATTGCAGATGCAGGAGAAGTTAGATTAAAGTAGAAGAAGCACCAGTTTCTCTACTATACGCAGCAGCTGCACAATGACGCTCTCATCCAGTGGGAAATGACAGGTTTGGTTGGTTTTTTAATGCTAGACTTGTGATTTTGCTGCTGTTTTCTGAAAGAAATGATTGAAAAATTCTTCTCTCCTCTCTGTGAAGTCTGTTACCCTGAACATAGACTGTGGGCTCTGACTTCAGGCAAAAAGCTGGTGTACCCCCGTGCCTGGGTCACCATGGGGCTCCCAACCCCCCGGGGCGTCCATGGGGCACCCACCTCTTGTCCCTGTGCTCCCGTGCTGTAACAAACACCTCTGCCTGGGCACCAAGCAGGGACCATGCAGTGTGGACTGCATCCTACGGAGCCATATTTTCCAGGTCCTAGAGAACTTAGGGGAGGCAGGGACCTGTGGGAAACGACGCTCCATTGTCTGCCCAGAACAAGCTTTCATAGCGACACAGGTCATGAAGACGTGATACAAAATAAAGACTGCACCAAAAAGACCTCCCAAGAGATCTTGAGTGCTACCAAGGTCATAAAGACTCCGCGGTATCTGTAGCGCACATTAACTCATATTCCAAGAGCTCTGGGGCACATCTGAAGGGCTGTATGTAGGATCAAGTTTGCTTGCCTGAGCAGATTCCTGTGTAGCTTTCAGTTTCCTTTGGGTGTCGGGGCCTGACTATCCTGACGCACCAGTCACGATGCTTTATGGGTGGTAGATATATTATTCTTAAGAAAGGACTCACAGTCTTCATCTCTTTTAGTTTTTAACATGGTTTGATTCTGTTCATGGTTGGTTATTCTGTGCTCCTCATTACAGAGAAAGAGCTTTTTTTGTGAATGCATACCAGGCACTCCTTTGTGGAGCAGCAAAGCTTTGGGTTCATTTGGATTCATCATAATTAGAAAAAAACAATGAAGAAGATTAAAATACATACGACTGTCTCCTTTGGACTTTGCTCTCTCTTCAGCAGCAGTAGCATCTCTACTGGCTCCAGTGGCAGGAGAAAAAAATTCTCTGAGATAATGAGACTGGCAACTTATGTCTAAATATTGTGACTTTTGCTTGGAGCAGAGTAGGGAGCACCTTGTGCAAGCGTTGGTATTTTTCATTGCCTGAACTTCAAACAGCTGAATGCCATAGGAGATGGCCTTCTGGGTGGCTTTCAGGGTGACCCTTAGGTGAGAGAGGGGAGAATGGGTGATGTGCAATAGATGTCCAGAGATGAGGAGGATGAGGAAACTTCAAGCTGATCAAGCTTTCTGAAATTAGTTTTGTTCTAGCTAGACTGAAGCTTGTTAAAAAATCAGTCAATTAAGGTAATAGGCAGCATATTCTCATTCTAGAAAAAGTGTATAAATGAGCAGCACAAAAAAAGAGTAGTATTTTCTTCTGCAAAACCACAGGTACTTAGATTAAACGGATCAATAAACCATCTGTATCGCGGGAAGAACAGTCATAAATTAGTCAAAAATTCTGGTTTTGAACAAGTCTTTGGGCATATGGGCAAAGACAGAGCTGCTAAGCACTGCCGCTGGAAGCCATCCTTGCATATTGCAGATTTAATGATTCTGTCTGCTGTCATTGGCAAATGAGGAATGGGATGAAAAAATGGGCCAACAGTGATAAAGCCTTAAGGTAACGCAGAATATATGAATTAACTACATTAAATTGTATGCCACCCAATGTACTTAAAATCCCAGCATTGATTCTGAGTCTGAGTGTGAGCAAATCCCATCGCCCGAGACACGTTAAACACCGTAACAGGAGAAAAACATAAATTTTCAAATTTTCTGACCGACCATCGTTTACACAGCCATTGGAAATCTAGGAATTCTAACCTCTTTCTTTCTTTTGGTTGCAAGTTTATTGCTGTGCCTTCACGGTGCCGGAGTAGTTCCAGCCTTGGGTGCGCTGCCTTTGCCGGGGGTGGGTTTGCGGGGACAGCTGCTGGCACCCCCCCCACCAGCAGTTGCCCTCATAAGCCCATTTCCAAGGGAAAACTGGTCGGGTGCCTGCTATTCTATTCACTCTTTAAAAATGAGCTAATGATAATTTAAAGTATTAAACTTGGCCCTTTGTCCTGCTGCCAGTTTTTGCAGTTCTATAACCACGTGCTGACAGCTAAAAATGTTTTTCCCCTTTTGCTGTCTTACCCGCACTGGGGAAATGAGGTGAACGAGTACAGGGAGGAAACACGGTGCTACACAAACTGATGTTGAAAGCATACTGTGGAAACAGAGATTTTTTTTCTCCTCCGCTCTCCAGTTCTTCTCGTCACGATAATGAGAGCTGGTGTGTGCAAAACAAATAGAAGCACCTGTTCAGATGTGTGGCTTCAGCAGCAAATGGAGACAGACCGCTGGCTGAATTACCCATCGGAGGTCTGCACCACAGTCTCAGCACTTCAGCTCCTTGTTCGGGTGCTCTGTGAAGCTGACAGAGCAGCAGCTCTGCAAGGACCGACGCCGGGAGGTCCCCCTGCGCTGCCCGGTGAGCACATGGGGCATCGGCCGGCGTGGGTGCGAGCACCCATGCTACAGGCGGACGAGGCAAGATGAATCCCAGTGCTGCAGATGGTTATGGTTCCCCCTGGGCTGGAAGCCAGTCCTTCTCTGAGGTGTTGCTCAGTGGCAACCTTCTGCTGGGTCTCTTTTGCTCCCCAAATACCAAGCGAGTGACCCGACACACCTCAGCCCTCCATTCCTGAAGATGACTGTTCAGTCTTCTCTAAAGATCAACATGCTTGAAGAGATACAGATTCCTTTTCCTTATGACTTCTGCTAAATTAAATTTTATGGCAATACTGCATCAATAAGCTTGCAGGATTTCTGCTGAAGATGCTTTGTGGGGCTGAACGATTCCTTTGAGGGATTGCTCTGCGGTTTCCAGCCTCCTCCAGGACTCTCCCGTGACTGTAAAGGGAGAAGCGGCAAAGGGCAGGGTGGGATTCACCTATCAGCGACTTTATCTGTTACTTCCAAAGGTCATATCACGAAAATGTTTTATAGTTGGCTGTTATCTGCTACTCCATCTTTATATTGCATATTTCTCAAGAGGATATTTTAATACCGCTCTTTCTTTGCTTACCAGAAACTCTTATAACAGGCAAACAAGACATATGGCTCATAGCTGCATACTAGAGTTTATCTGTGGCTCAGAAATAAAGTATAATAACATATCTTTAATAATGCAGGACAGGGCTGTTCCTTCAGTGATTTATAAACTTCATAGATATAGCAAGTCACTGCTAAAGTAGATTTACTGCTCTCTCTACGTGAACATCGCAGGAATAGTAGGGCAAGCAGATGCAAAGTTAAAAGAGAGTCACCATTTGTTTCAGCATGGCTTGGGGGTAAATCTGTCTTCCTGTGACATGGATCTGAGTTTTGCTTATAGGCCAAGCAGAACTTCTAGACAAAATATGAAAACAAGCGCTGTGAGGAAGAAGATCATTCAGAGATGGGGAGGGGGCAAGAAAGCATATGCAAAGCAGGTCTGGGTCTACGGAGTGTCCTCTGTAGACCTACAGTGCCAAGTAACTTCTCTTGTCCATCCTCCTAAACGTTATCCATTTTTCATCTCAGTGTGTGAGAACTTGAGGCAAACAGTTGGAGATAAATGCCAGGATGCCTGGCTGAGACAGGAAAAGCCATTTGGGAGGGAAGATGCTTCGGCCTGGCTCTAGCCTGGTCCTGCAAACTGAACCCTGCAGGTGACTGGAGAGCCTTGAGTGGTCCCTGGGACCCAGCCCAGCAACTCTTGTGACTGGAACGGAGGTGCTAAAGTAGACTTCTCCCCAAGTACCCAGAAGAGATCTTCCCACCTCTCGCTGCTGATGACCAGCCCAGTCCCCTGTGGGAATCCATCTCACTCCATCCTACTATCCGTATGCACAGTTTCTCAGTGCAGTTTTACAGAGCCTGAATCTTCAAAATGCGTGCAGCCAGCTGGGCTCTCATTACCAGATAATATATCATTACGGTGACACTGCTACTAACTAACTAATAACAACTCCAGATGGCAAGGATGCATTATGGGAACTCCTGACCATGAAGTGGTAGTCTTGAAAAATCTTAAAAATTATCTTCGAATATGCCACGTTCAGCCTCCTTCAAAAGAATCAGGTCCGAGAGGTGAGCGGCTTAAATGTAATGCAAAGCTTGAAGTTCTCAAGATCTTGGGCTTTGCTGTTTTCCATCTGGAGGGGAAGGAAACCTGCAATTAGAGATTCAAGACAAAGCAGTGGCTTTCTCAGGATTTTCCTCTAAGTAGATTTTAAAATGCCTTGTGTTGTGTTAAGACATTTGTACAAAGTAATGAAGGAGGAGGTTTGTCAATGTCTTCAGTCTCTGCTGCCGTCAGTATGAAAATCCAAATGTTACAGCCAACAAAAACACAGCAGGAGGTGGCTGAAGACACTGAGCTTTTCAGAGGAAAGAAAAAGATGAAGACATTTTCTACAATGTCCATTAAAATACATGTTCTTAATGTTCCCGGGCCTGTTAAGAAGGAGGAGGCTCTTTCCCTTCACTGGAACGGAAAGCAGCATTACTGCGTTCACTGATGAGAGGGTGAGCACAGCTTTTCAACAGACTGGGAAGGGAATTCTTCATCCACCTGTTTTCTTTCTTCAAAAGAACAAATGGGAAAAATAAACACGTTACGGTTTCTCAGTCCATTATTCTCCGTTCATTGTCAAAGCAGATGCTCGCTCAGTTAAAAAAGACGGAAAGGTCTGTGCTTCCTGTAAAGGGCATGTTTTCATTTTAGCTGACACTTTTTAAAATGATAAGGAAAATGATGTTCTATTTTTTCTTACCAAATATCTATTTATCCTCGTTGCTGTGCCTTCGCTCTGAACTATTGTAATACGGTGGGAGGATTTTTTCTCTCGTCGTCGGGTTGTTGCACAACCAAATCACAGCATAAGGCAGGCGGCTCTATCGCAGCCTCTTCCATCTCGCGTGTGCCTTTACCAACAAAAGCAGGCAGGGCTCCTGCGGAGGATGTGTGGCAGCCGTGCCTTGGATTTGGTCACTGGTGCTCTTCCAGACGTCCTCGGTGGTGGCTCTGCCAACGTTTCCTTTGGCACCTGCCTGCTCTTCTCCCATCGCTCCCTTTTCCAGCCCCAGACCTCTCCTCTGGTGTCTTTAAAACTGGGTTTATGGCACTTGGTTTCAGCAGGAGGGGTAATTCTCTTTGCTACGTTGGATTTTATTTCAAATATATGGTTGAGAGTTTTAATCTGCTGCAAGCAGGTGCCACGGCAGGTGAACACTGTTAAAAGCATATGTTTACTTATGCTGTTGAAATCTGAAAAGCTGTTATTTTAAAAAACTTCCTTCGATAGTGTGTAAGCATTGGCAGCCAAACATTCTCAGCTGCAGATGTATTCAACTTTTTATTTAAAAACAAATTTCAGACTTGCAAAAAGACTCAATTAAAACAGCTTAAGTACAAAGTAAAAATTACAGATATTTCATGCAGGGAGCTGGCGTCAGGCCCCTGAGCGCATCCCCCAATTCCTGGGGAAAAGAGAGCAATTTGCTTGACAAATTCCTTTTGCGTGAGGCTCTCACCGAAGACTTCTGTGACTGAAATGTGATGTTTCAGGGCAGGAGGGAGCAGCAGTGCTGTTGTTCCTTGTTGAGGGGTCGCTGGCAGGAAGATGTGGCTCAGCGCCCTGGTGGGGGTGGCAGGGAGGGGACCATCGGCTGGTTGGGCTGTGCTGCCCCGATGGGGCCAGCAGCAAGGGACATCTCTGACCCACCGGGGAGCGGGGCCCTGGAGCACCGCAGGGACGTGAGGCTGAGCAGGCAATCCCTCCTGAAGGGTGTTTGCCACAGCAGCTCGTGGAGAGTGATATGCACCTTGAGATATTGCCAGCCCAAGGTTGCCTAAAGGTCTGCCCTTGCCTTTCCTGAAGATGCTTTGATGATCCACCTGCTCCCCTTAAAATCAAAAGAAGAATGTCAACACCTGAGAACACTCAGCCCGCCAGAGGGAGAGTATGGGGGGAGAAGCCTTGGGTAAGTGGCTTCAAGGGATCAAAGGATAAGTGTATACATGCTTAAACTCAAAGAATCCATGGTTTCAGTGTTCCTAACAGGGGAAGCCAGAGCACAGGTGGGTCTTGCTGATGCAACTGTGGGTCTGTGACAGTGAGTAAAAAAGACTTGCTCCCTGCCCCCAGCTTTTCCTCTGTGAGGAAGTAAATAAGAACAAATAGCTGTCTCATGGCTTTCCGTGGCAGAAGTGAGCCTGGGTCTGCACAGGGTTTTAAGATTTGAAAATAAAAAGAAATAGGTGTATAGCTGGGTAATAACAGCAAAGACGGAGACACCAAAGAAATGCATTTTCTGGTTGGTATGGAGGTGGTTGGGTTGATGGTGGGGCTTGCTCTCTGGAGACATGTCTACGCATGGGGGCTTCTCTCTTTGGGGCAGGGCGTCCTGCCGGGGCACACAGATGCACCAGGGCTGGAGGCAACATATCAGGTTCCTCGGCTGAGATGATGGAGCTCTGGTTCACGCCGGGGATGATATGTAGGGTGAGGATCCTGCTGAGGTGGTGAGAGCACACAGAAGGAAAGCTGCACCATCCCTGATGAGGCACCTCTTCTCCACCCAAAGGAATTAAAGCATTGATGGCAGATGTTGCAGAGTCCAGCCATGGAAGGGCGGCTGTTTGCTCTTTTGTTGTCCCTGAACAGACTGGTAAGCAAGTGCTTCAAAGCAGGTGGTGATGGCAGGGAGAGCACCTGCCAGCGGGTGCTTCAAACCTTCTTACAGAGGCTGCAGCCCTTACCTGTAGGCTTGTGTCCCTGCCATGTGGTGGTACTGCTTTGGGCAGTATCTCCCTTCAGCACATCTCCCTTCAGCAGCAGCGTGCTGTGACATTTTTGACTTGGCATGAAGCACCCCGCACAACCATAGCTGAAGAGCTGCACAGGAAGTCATGAACTGGAAGAGGAATTATGACACAAATTCACGGGGCAAAATGTCTGGCTGCCTCAGGCCCAGCTCAAAAGCTGCCTAAGGCTGGAGCCATATTCAGAACACGAAAACGAGGAGATAAGCATCATGAAAGGAGCACAGTTGATAATGCGAGAGTGTGGAAGTGGGGGCAGAGCCATAGGGCATCTCAAAGCACAGAGGCTCTGGGAACCTGGAACAGATGTGAGGATTAAGGATGCAAAGCATTCAGCGGACAGGTGGAGGAGAAGGTGCACGCACAGAGGATGCCTGGGAATAATCAGTGTTGCTGTGCCAAGGCACGAAGGCTGGACAGGTTGGGAGGTAGTGCAGAGGTGCGGGTCCAGCTTTCACCTGGGGATGGGAGCAGGGTGGACAGGACACCCCTCTCTCTCTCAAAAAAAAAGTTTATGATTTTCTTTGGAATACCAAGTCAAAACTAATTCTGGAGAGTTCTTTCAGTGAACTCTCTCTAGTTACTTCCCAGGGAGCATTTGGTAGGAGCAGACAGCCATCCCACTTGTGGGAGTGCTTCTGCAGAATTACATCTCGGCTGCAGGGCAGGCAGTAATGTGTAGCCATTGTAGACTCAATGACTACAGTATAATTTTATTTATGGGTAAATAATACTTAGCACGGAGCTCACAAGCATTAATCTTAAAGCAAGGGTTTTACTTCTACATTTCCTCCTATTGTAAAATTAATAACAGGTAAGGCACACTGGTGAATTTAAAGGGCTGTTACGCTCCCTGCACTGGGGAAGCATCCGGGTCCGCTTGTTTACAGACACAGCTGCACTCCCAGACCTCTCCCGAGGCAGGTTTTCTGAGAACCTTGGCTGCCTCTGAGTTCAAGCAATAACAACCAGGTGCAAATCCAAGGTGATGTTTCAAATGTGTCCTCTTCCGCTGAATTAGAGCCCTCTAATGATATAATACTAAATCTATTCTGAAGGCTTCCAGTGAACAGAGTTTCACTGGGAACTGTTGAATCATCGCACCAGAAAAGTTTTTCTGGAACAAAAAAGGTGATTTGCCAACTCAGATTTGCCTCTCTGAATGTCAGTGATTTCATTGCTACCAGTGTATATGGCTCAAAATGAATGCCACCAGCTTGCTTGCACATGAATTCCCTTCCTATCCTCATTTCTCATGAGAAAGTGTCTCTTAAAATGCTTCTGTATGAGCGAATGTCTCCAGTCACCCTAATCTTGCTCTTGACTTTATGGCTTCTCCTTGGCTGCTAGATCCTCCTTTGATATGCCCTTATCCAAATGATACACTTTCATTTCAAAATCCTTATTCATAAATGTCAACACTTGCAGAGATAAGAAAGTAAATGTGGGCTCTAAATCTTTATTTAAACTCGTAATGACACCTTCTGATTTTTAAAGGGCCCAGTGTTAAGCAGTTTCCATTGGGTTCTCAGCCTAAACCAGCAGTAGTAGGATGCCTCCCAACCCTGTAATATAGTCTTTCTACCTATCAGTCATGAAAAGTTTGCATCTCATACATACTCGGGGTTCGCAGATTTAAGACCTACCAATCCATATTTTGAGATTTATTGGGCATTAATCTGTCTTTTAACTATAAATGTACTCATTTGCTTTTGTGATGTGATGTGTCAAGGTAGTGTGGGCATTTGCTTGATCCTGGTAAAATAGGGAAGTCTTTCAAAGACGAATTGAGTGATTGCTAAATTATTCATATGCAGTGTCTGGAAATCTTTGCATTGGTTTCTTAAATCAGAGGAACTAGAAAAATTGGAAACCTCAGCTAATACCCTTGTAATAATGTGTCATTCTGAAAGGAATTAGAACTAATATTTTGTCACTTTTCAGCGCTTTTTGTGAACACTGCTACATATAAATGCTTTGTGCTCTTTGATGGAAAGCTGCAGATGGCATATTTTGACCGTTATTGAGATTGCAATCCAAGGAATACTGCAGGCTTGCACCTTAGTGGCAATAATGGGAAATGATTACTGAAAGTGCATCCTCATTGTTAGCGTGGAGGGAAAACGAGGTGCTTGTAAGCAGGGAGGGAGAGGCGTTTTGCGAGGTGAGCAGAGGCAGACCTGGGGCAGAGCGCGCTGGGAGGATGCTCTGAGCGGTGGGTGGCTGGGCCAGGTCGGGATGACGGAAAGCCCATGCCAAAACGAGAGCTGCTGTGTGACCCGTGGAAATGAGGTCATTTCGATACAGCTCCTACGGGACATTACCTGGGGAAGTGCTTTTAACATTGTTATTACCAACATAGGATAAACTGTAGGCAGTGATATGTTGACATGAAACTACGATTTTTTGCTTTGATGTTCTCTTACGTTGTTTTTTTTCTTCTAACCTTTCTGGGGACATGAAGGGGACTAAATGACCCCATTGAGGATACTCTTCAGGGCATGGGGGCACGATGCTTTAACAAGGATGCAGAATGTAACTTGAATACTTTCTTTGATCTTCCCCTTGCTCTGTTTTCCTTCAGGCGTGGGATTCAGAATTACTGTATGTGTATGATGTCCAAAAGCACATTGTACTCCAGGGATCAAAAATCCAAGGCTCCACATTTGCTATACAGACTGCTGGCTCACCGCTCAAAGCAGACCGTGCGGGCTAATTTGTCCTGACATTTGGAGGCAGAGGCTCCGCAGGCTCGGGGGGGTCATTCACCAGCGCTCGCTGGGATGGAGAGCTGCTTTCTGCAACGCCACTTAAATCTCACCCGCATTATTTGTGCTTCGGCATAGACCTTGCTGGGATTTCTGATGGATGCACAGGGAAAAATGGGGTAGCTGGTTTGATGCAGCAGCAGATGCAGTGCCCATCCTGTGTTGGGGACCGGTCCCGGTGCAGACCCGATGTGTGATGGGTGACCCGTTGTGTCTCAGGGACTGCACCAAAACCACTCCGCTTGTCCCGGCACAGCTTCCCGATGGGGACATCATGAGGATGCCTTTGCCGGGAGCCTCGCTGGCAATGCCTTGTGCAAAGGCACCGAGTTCACATCACCAGCAATTCCTCTACCATCATACTCCCGTGTCTGCCGTTCTCTGTGCTTTCCAAAGCCTGGAGGGGGCAAAGCAGTCGCCACACGGAGGTGTTACACTGAAAGGCCACGTAGGAGAAGGGACCTCTTCATCTTACATCTCCATGGCAAGAGGATCAATGTTTTTATTTTATAGTCATAAGTGGTACCTCCTTAGGTACCTTTATAACTGTGATCATCGAGCAGTACTATGTTTGATTTTGACTAGTTCTCCATGCGGATGACTAATTTAGGTCCCTGTAAGAAATGATCAGGGACTGCCAGAGCTTCCAGCGTTTCACTGAAGCGAGCTGGAAAGGGTTTCCTAAAAATACCTTACACGCTGTAACCCACCCCACGGGCCTTTTCTGCCCATTTGCTCCTTACATGCGCATTGACGATTAGCAAACCTCAAATATCTCCAACCAAAAGAACTTTTAAATGATTCAGGTATTTCAGTCTGGTAGTTGTGCGTGTGCGTGTGCGTGATCAGCTGTCTCAAGCATTATTAATCCTCCTATTATAAAAGCATCTTTGATGTGTAACTGATTTGGATGAACATTAAAGTTCTTTTTCCCGAAGAAATGTGCTCATGTGGTCTCAGGATGGAAAAGTCCTCATGTGACATAGCAGTGTCACCTTAGATCGGAGCACTGACCAGGGATTGGGCAAGGTCTGGCTTTGAGGACAGTTGGTGTCTTTGAGCTGCCAGCAGCAATGATTTCTTTAAAAGTCCCACCTCTTACTCAGAATAGCTATTGTTCAGAATAGCCTAAACCAGATGGAATCTAACTAGGTAAACATGAAAATAAAAAACTCTGAAATGTCTTTAATGTTTCCTTTGAAGGAAAGTTATTTTAATGAATTCCAATTAACAGTAAAAAAAAAAAAGTTATGTTTGCTAGACGGTCCCTATGGTTAACAAGAGATGCAGATGTTTTTTGCACTAATTGTTCTAATCTAAGTGTTTCCCTACTTTGCATTCAGAGTGCGCCAGTTCACATTGCCCCGTGGTATTTAAATAAGAAAAACTGATTCCACAATGCTTTATTTCACCAAAATGGAGAAATAAAACCTGCTATACTTTGCATTTCAAAGTTGCCTGACAAATTTTATAAACTTCTGAATTTTAAAAAGAGACAATGTTTCAAAGATCTTTTGCAACACAGTAACTAAGCCATTCTAATTTATAATTCCGTTTATTGTCAAAAAATTTATGTCACCAAACTCTTCCACTGCCCCTAAAAACTTCCTCACTTGAATCTCGTGTTAAGTAACATCACCAAATATATTTGAAGCAAAGATAAAGTAAACTCAAGCCTTATATCTCTTAGTTGTTGAATAGTCAATGTAAATTGTGAAAATGAGTCAGAAATTAAACCACTGTGCTCCAGAAGAAATAGTCTAAGCTTCACTTGACATCTTTAGTTTGCTTTAGACAGGAAAATGTTCCTGGGGAAATGTTTCTCTACTTAAAGGAAAATTGTAATGCCGCAAAAAACACTGAACTTGTCAGAAACTTTGCAGTTATGCTCTTGAAAAAGGAAGTGTTGACTGGGTTTTTCTCATATTTTTCAGATCAATGTCAGAAAGTGCTATTTCACGGTGGCGAGCCTGCCTTGCAACCGCACTCTGCTCGGCTCCCCTCAGGCTCCTGGTCTTCACCCCCTTGCTTTTATTTGGGACGTACTACAAATGGCATCGCTAAGGTTCAGCTGAACGCTGTCAGCTATGGGGCCCTCTTTTAAAGCGTTCATTTGTTTAAAATAATCAAGTCAGTGTTTCATCTGGGTTTAGTTTCAGTTGTCCCTATAAGCCTGGCTAACTATAAGCTGAACCTTCAATCTGTCCTCCAATATAAAGTCACATTGTAATGTGCCGCTGCCGGTAATCAGAATTTCAAAGGAAAATCTCTCTGATCTCGATTGGAGAGACCTTCATACATGCACAGTTTATCTTAATGAGGTTATTAAAAACTACTCATCTCTACTCCAGAAAGCTTCTTAAGAAGCAGAGTAACGGTAAAGCTCCGGGGAGCTGCGGTGCCGACTGATCTGCCCTTACCCGGCATCGCTCCGCGTCCCCGGGGAAGGGCGGTGGGTCACGCTCTGCCCTCGGCACAGGGACTCGCCCCATAGTCACCCTTAGCTTGACATATCTATTCCCTGTGTTGTTCCTCAAAACATTGGCAAAACTTTGGGTAAGATAAAGCAAAGCACACAACAAATGAGGAGAACATGTGAACATGTTTCATTCAGGTGGGAAAGTCTACTCTTTGGTGCTTTGACCAAAAGAGTAAATAATAGTTCTGCAAATGGGGGGCTCCTCCAAACGTACTGTTTGGGGAAAAAAAACCCAAACCAAAAAACCCATCACTCACAGTAGAACCTTGTGTGTATGCATATATATACACACACACGCATAAACACGCATAAAATTGTAATTGCTAGCTGGTTTCATGTTAATTAATTATACTGAACTCTGCCACTATATATGGTAGAGTATCCTGAGCTCGTTAATAATTCCGTGTCTTTGATCTGCCTGTGACCTTCTGGGGTTACTGCCACGTTCCGTGTCCCCTCATCTTCCTGCGAATGACATTTCAAGGAGACCAAATGGGGTTTTAACACAGAGCACTTAAATATGTCAAACACAGTCAGTGTAAATTAAGCATGCGCTCAACGGAGGGCAATGGGCTATTGATACCCATCTCAGTGGGACTTCACAGAAACTTGAACTAAACCTTGTGCAATTCCTCAGCTTATTGTTTTTCCCAGGTGCCTCCGGCTTTGGGCTGCAGCCTGGATGGGGTCCCTCACTGAGCTGGCGGGCAGAGTTCGGCCCCATCATTTGCCCCCAGGGGCAAAGTGCCCATCGACTCCCGGGCAGGGTTTCCCCGGGAGACCTGGCCTTGGTCGGAGGCACACGGATCCCATCGGCAGTGCTGTGCAGCAGGTTTTCCTGCTCAGCTCCATATGGTATGGGTCATCTTTAATACATAAACTGCTTTTTTTTTTGTCATCTGCTGTTTTTATATTGTGTTGCAACATTGCACGTAGGAAGATGAGGAAAATATTAGAGACCTTCAGTCACTGGGATGCTTATGCCATGATCACATAGAAACGTAGTACTACAGTTCACTTCTGCTGTAGGAACGTACATGAAAGGAACAGGTATTCCTGCTTTTCCCACCTAGAAACATACTTCCAGTGCATGAAATGTTGCCGCAACTCAAAAGAAAACTGAACACATTTTAGACCCCAGATTCCTTCTAAGAGATTTTGGCAGGCAAGCTGCCAAGCCCAAAACTGCAGCCACCGAGAGAGATTTCTTTTTGCTCCGGCTCATTAGCGAGAAGCAGCTGTTAGTTCATTCAGTATTAATGTCAGCCGTAATGAAAGACACCCACTTGTAGGAAGAGGTGAATTTGGAGAGAACGATAAAGAAGGACTCTGTGCCAAATTGCACGGTATCAGTCAGGGCGGTTGAATTATAACTAGACTCAATTTTTGTGAAACCATAAAGGAATAATGATAAAAGCAGAAAAAAATGTACATACTCCTGACTCAGCAGACTCTAGCCATAATGCATGCACTTCACTTGAAATTAATGCAACATATAAAATTAAGAGGACTTTTGCTGGGATGATTTCAAATGTCGAAACGTGAGAGAAAAAGAGAGAGAGATGTATGATACTGTTCATGCTTGATACAACCTGACTCTGCTGCTGCTTCAAAATCTTGCCCCGGGGAATATCAGAAAAAAAAAAACCCTCCTGAAATGAAACTCACTCCATTTATTTTCCACTTCTGAAAATAGAGTAAGACTTTACAAATATTTAACCATTTTTCTCCCTTTTAAGAATTAAAAAGGAAACAATAGATCTGCAGTGAGGATATTCATTGCATTACAAAACCAGAAAACATAAAGCCAAAGTGTTTGCTAGAGGAAATGTATTTTTATACAAATTACTCATTTTGCAGAGGCATACGGGGATGCTGCTGCCAAATGAGGGGAGGGCAGAAAAGAAAATAACCCAGAAGGTGTCGGCTCTGCTTCCAACGATGGGGAGTAATTAGATTTACTACTTGTATGCAAAATGCAGGTGAAAAATACTGCTTTGATTTTATAAAAGAGAGAAAAAATGGGGAAAATTGTCTTCTGACTTGTTAGTGGTGGGAAAGAGTGAAGACATGGAGCTGTTGGAGCGGGGCCAGAGGAGGCTCTGGAGATGCTGCGTGGGCTGGAGCCCCTCTGCTGGGAGGACAGGCTGGGAGAGTTGGGGGGGTTCAGCCTGGAGAAGAGAAGGCTCCGGGGAGACCTTATAGTGACCTTCCAGTGTCTGAAGGGGTTCCACGAGAGCTGGGGGGGACTCTGGATCAGGGAGGGGAGCTGTGGGATGAGGGGTCACGGTTTTAAACTGAAAGAGGGCAGATTGAGATGAGATATGAGGAAGAAATGTTTCCCTGTGAGGGCGGTGAGCCCCTGGCACAGGGTGCCCCAAGAAGCTGTGGCTGCCCCATCCCTGGAGGTGTTCAAGGCCAGGTTGGACGGGGCTGGGAGCACCCTGGGCTGGGGGGAGGGGTCCCTGCCCAGGGCAGGAGGGTGGAATGAGATGGTCTTCAAGGTCCCTTCCAACCTAAACCATTCTGTGATTCTATGATAAATAAAATACTTCTGCTGGAAATGCGGCACCACCAGTGCGTTGTGGAGCTGCAGCAGAGCCTGTGCCTGTCTCGGGCAGAACTGCCCGGCTGCCCACCCGCACAGTGCCCACATAGCTGAGCAGATGCTGTGAGGGAGAATATAACATAAAGGAAAAATACCCTCCCACACCACTGAGGTGGGTTTCTTCACTCCTTTCCCTGCCAGCCCAATGCATGCCTGGGGAGCTGAAGATTGCCTAATTATTTCTCTCCGCCTGCAGCGGTTATGATGGGCTCTGCAGCATCTCAGATTTCCTGTTTCCCTGTCTTCTGTGCCTTTTCCTGTGCGTTTCACGTGGGTGGAAGATGGAGTTGAAGGCAGGAGCTGAATGGCACATTTGAGGGTTCTGCTTTCACGTGCTGAACATTCACGAGGATGGCAATTACAGAGGTAAACTCTGTTTCCCTGCGAAGCCTCATCTGTTTCTCAGCCAGCCCTCCCAAACTTGCTTTCTTCTCACCTAACTCCGTCTTTCTCAAAGGAAACCCTTCTCCTAGGTGGCACCAGTCTCATTTGTAAAACATCTGGTCAGATGTTTTCTGCAGGTGCAGGTTCCTACAAACATCTCATTCACAATGTTGCTCTCAGCCGTCCCCTCTCTCTGGGCACTCTCAGCTCTACCAGGCTCTCATTCACAGAATCACGGAAGCACCAAATCCCAGACTGGTCAGGGTCGGAAGGGCCCTCTGGAGCTCCCCCAGTGCCCCCCCCCGCCAGAGCAGGGGCACCCACAGCAGTGGCACAGGACAGCGTCCAGGCGGGTTTGGAATGGCTCCAGAGTGGGAGACTCCCCCACCTCTCTGGGCAGCCTCTGCCACTGCTCTGCCACCCGCACAGCAAAGAAGTCCCTCCTCAGGTTCAGATGGAACTTCCCATGTTCCAGTTTGTGCCCGTTGCCCCTTGTCCTGTCACTGGGCACCACTGAAAAAAGACCGTTCCCATCCCCCTGGCACCCTCCCTCGCAGTATTGATAAGCATTGAGCAGATCCCCCCTCAGTCTTCTCTTCTCCAGACTAAAAGGCCCCAACTCCCTCAGCCTTTCCTCATCAGAAAGATGCTCCAGTCCCCTCATCACCTTTGTGGCCCTTTGCTGGACCCTCTCCAGCAGTTCCCTGTCCTTCTTGAACCGGGCAGCCCAGAACTGGACACAGCACTCCAGACGCTCGCTCTCTCGCTCTTTGTTGCTGTTAAGCCCTGTCTTTGTTAGGCGTTAAAGCAGGGGAAATTTGAAGCCCGGGGTGAGGCAGGCAATCCCTGTATGCGGCGATGGGGATTGGGAAGGGGAGAGATGGGAGCCAAGGGAGCGCTCGGTGGGTTTGGTGCGCTGGCACAGGCACGGGGGGAGCTGGGCGTCTCCAGGGGACAATACTGCGACGGGGTAAAGTCTTAAATGTCCTCACTCAGTTACGTAGAAGGACTGTTTTGAGGCCAGGCAACGAGTGTGTCAGCCTCCTACTGGGATACTTCGGGCTGTTCTTATATCAGTTTGAGAGAAACGTGCATTTTGTTAAAATTGATAGAACACGGAAACACCCAAGTAACTTTTAAAATTAAAATTATAAAAAGGAGAAAGTCCAGCACATATGATCCCGCACTTGTGTCATGCTGTGCCCTAAAGCCTTGGGACCAGTGTCGCTCCAAGCCAGACTTATAGCCCGGTCCCTGCAGCACTCACACCCTCCTGGATGCTGACAGCTCTCAGACTGTACAAAAGAAAAACAAATTAAAGGACAATTGCTTTGCCACTAAAATAATCTATTTTGAACTGAAAATGGGTTTGGTTTGGGAATTTTTTTTGCTCTGTCAGTTCCTGAGCTCAAGCAATTAAGACCCTTTCCCTGCGCCAGGAGCTGAGCCATTGGTAATGCAGAACAATTTCCATAAGCAAAACCCTTCTCCAGCTTTCACTGCCACGGGCCAACTGTGGTGACACCCAAATAGCTCACATCTAAGCAACCTTCTCCTCTCTCGGTTTTGCAGCGTGTTACCGCTCTGGAATCACAGAGCAACGCCCGCCGTGGAAGAGCCATCTCCAGCACCACGTCCCATGGGCTGGTTGGGCTTTCCTGAACCACCCTGTCATAGAATCATAGAATCATAGAATTGTCTAGGTTGGAAGAGACCCTTGGGATCATCGAGTCCAACCATCTACCCTACTCTACAAGTTCTCCCCTACGCCATATCCGCCAACACCACATCTAAACGTCTCTTAAACACATCCAGGGATGGTGACTCAACGACTTCCCTGGGCAGTCTATTCCAATGCCCGACCACCCTTTCTGTGAAAAATTCTTTCCTAATGTTCAGTCTAAACCCACCCTGTTGGAGCTTGAAGCCATTCCCTCTTGTTCTGTCATTAATTACCTGTGAGAAGAGACCAGCCCCAACCTCTCTACAGTGTCCTTTCAAATAGTTGTAGAGTGTGATGAGGTCTCCCCTCAGCCTTCTCTTCCTCAAACTAAACAGTCCCAGCTCCTTCAACCGCTCTTCATATGTCCCAGCGCGGGGCTGAGCCCGGGCAGCTTCCTCCTACGCTGAACCCACGAGAGATGGAAGGACAGAGGGAAATCAGCCCTCGCATGTCAGCAAATAAACGGCATCGGACATTGTTTTTGTTCAGACTGTCCCTCTCCCTCCTCTCCCTCTGCCATTTCAAGCCGGTTCTCCCCAGTGCTGAAATACCAAGAGAAAAACACTCTGGGGAAGTTCACATTTTTAGGATTGTAGTTATTTTTTCCAGACCACTTTACTGCGTTTTGATCCAGCTGGCAGCGTAACGCTTTCATAGCTGTGTGCGTAGCTAGCCGAATGCATGGGGTTTAGCAGCCAAAGGATGGATATTTTCGGCCACTGCGGAGACCACGTTATGGCCTGGGGCGTGAGAATTTCCCTGGTGGAAGAGTCTGACCTAATCACCTCCCGCTCCTGTTGGCTCTATACTCATGTCACCTCTTTTCGAGTGGAATGGGAAAGCTCAGGCTCCCCCGACCGCCAGCACGAGTCTTGGCGAGATGCTGCGCCCATGGAGTGAGGAGGGGGCTCTGTGCCCCCTGAGCTGGGCTTCACCCGTGCCCCACCAGTCCCGGCTGGTGCCACCCCCTCTCCAGGATGGATAGGAGACAGAGGACAGCCCCAGCTCTCCATGGCCCCCCCCAGCCACAGGGGATGAAGGATGCATGTAGCACCCGCTCGGGGTGGGAACACTTTACGTTCAGCGTTTAGCACGATAAACCTCAACGCTGAGCTCGGCTTCTTGGTGCTAATGGCACCTCAGGATAATTAAGACAAAGCAGAAAGCTTAAGGGATTGAGACATGTCATCTATTAAAGTTAATAACTGATACGTAGTTAAATTCACTGCACTCCTGCAGAAACCTAAGCCGATTTTTATGCAGGGCAATTTCAGGGAGTTTTATAGATTTAAAGTTAGGGAGATTGTAAGGGTGGGAAAAGAGGAAGGTGGCAGATAAGAAATGGGAAAGCAAACACCTCAGAGCTGCTGGGGGCTGTGGGCAGAGAAGTCCAATTCTTGTTGCAGCTTAAAGACAAACAGATGAAACCAAAATCGGATCAAAAGAGATGAAATGGCAAATATTAAAAACATATTGTAATGGGAGAGAACACGTAGTGTTAGTTCTGCTTCGCAGCCTTGCACAAGCCGTACGTGGGACTGAGGTGGACTGGATGATCTCCAGAGGTCCCTTCCAACCCTGACCATTCCGTGATTCTGTGAAGTGGGCGGGTACGTAAACGGGAAGGCAATTATTCTGCAGGTTTCCCCCGGAAGCCCTTGGGCTGGCTTTCACAGCCAGGCTGGGGCTTTTCTGCTTCTTTCACTTTATTTTCTGTCCTTCCTCCAACACAACAGGATTATGGCAGTTTTTCGGGGTGCAAAACTCCCAGACAGGTAAATTCAGCTTTCTTGAACTTAGGCAAGAGTAACGGCTTCTGTGCCCAGCCTCACCGCTCCCGCCCGCACCAGCGCTGCAGCCATCAAGCGCAAAAATCTGATTTTTCTCCTTGTCTTTCTCTGCTTTCTTAAGATAAATGTTGGTGTTCCCCAGCAAATTGGCACCTTTCATTCTCATCATGTTGCCGGCACAAGCTGGGAGTGTGGAAAATGATGTTGCTCCTTTAGTGGGAAATATTAAGGTCATGTGTATAATCTCAGTGTCTCTCCCAAACAGCTTTAACTGTGCTAGAAAAACATTCTCTTCCAGCAACATCACCCCGGGAGGGGGAGAACGTGCGATGTGCAGAGCAAATCCAGGCGTGTTTGTTGGCGAGGTGCTGCTGCTCGCCTAACCACGTCTTCGCCCATGAAGCAGGAGGTGGGGGTCAGCAGCTCGGCCAGGAGGAGACCCGGACAGCCTTTTGCAGCTCTGCTGTCAGCAGCCATTTGCCCGCCACAAGAGTTTTAAAGGTTTTGGGGCTAAAGCACCCTCAGGTTCAAGAAGGTAGAGCAAGTTGTCCCCCTGTTACCAGCCATGGGAAAGCAGGAGGGTGAGGGCAGGGTGGGTCGTGTCCTTCACTGCCCACACCTGACGGCAATCCCACCCCTGAGAAAAAAAAGCTGCAGCCAGAGGGGATAAGAGGGCTGGGGAGGGCAGGGGGCTGTTTGTGAGGTGGTGGGTG
>VZSZ01000912.1:593244-603658 GCA_013398815.1 Ibidorhyncha struthersii | reverse complement strand
AAGGTCAAAGGTTTGCTCTGCTCTGTTCTGCTGTCCTGTCCCGGTGAGTGGCTCTGAGGGTGTGGGTGGGTTTGTTTGTGCCCTTCAGCATGCTGCTGCTTGGCTGCGCTCGGCTCTTGTTGACCGTTTCATTGCTGTTTGGGTTACAGGGGGTTATTGTGAAAAAGGGGAGGTTGAGATGAGATATGAGGAAGAATCCTTGACTGTGCGGGTGGTGAGCCCCTGGGGCAGGTTGCCCCGAGAAGCTGTGGCTGCCCCATCCCTGGAGGTGTTCAAGGCCAGGTTGGACGGGGCTGGGAGCACCCTGGGCTGGGGGGAGGGGTCCCTGCCCGGGGCAGGGGGTGGCACTGGATGAGCTTTAAGGCCCTTCCAACCCAAACCATTCTATGGTTCTGTGATCACCACCCTCCCCAGCCTGCCTCCTCCTGCAGCCTCCCCGCTCCTCGCCACTGTTCCACGTGCAGGCTGAAAGTGTGGTGTGACTAAAGATAGCCTGGTTGAGGTGCAGCATGAGGGTGGTATCAGACCTTCCCCATGACTGGCAAAGAAAAGTCCTTTGTTTCAATGATGTGTGTGATTTGCCTGTGTCTGTCATTCCTCTATGAAATGATCTCACACAAACTATGGCTAAGGGGGTGTCCGAAACGTAATTTATCCCCTGGCAGATAATCTAACGCTGTAGTACTCTGTGCCAGGAAAGGACTCTGTATATGCACCGTCCTGGCTGCTCAGGGGTGTTTTGGTTTGCAGTGCGATGTACAGTGCCACTGCCTGTCCTGACACCATGGTGTGATGAATGACATCAATGCTTAGTCTGAGTATGGTGTTAAATTTACCTTCTGAACATGTAATATTTCATCTGCAGCCCCTCTGAGCTGCTAAAGAGTGTCTTAACTGTGGTGTCCATTCACAAGTGCTTCTGCATCTCCACTTGATGAGAAACCAAAGTGCTGGGAGGGAGTCTCTGCTGCGCTGACAGTGGCATCGGTGTGCAAGCAGGTTTCTACGTGTAAATGGAGGAGATAACTGTTCCTCAATTTTGGGGGGTGTGTGTGTGAATGCTGGCGACTGAGTAACTGCTGTTTGCTTTTCCTTAGCTAGGGAAATAGTTTTTTTAGGTAGAATGATATTATGAACTCATTAACATTAGCTCTATCCACACACTTTATGCAAATACTGGATGAATTTATAAACTGTTACTTCTTTTCAATTTAGTATAGGGTAGTTATAAATACCTGGACCAAAAATAGGCTTATTACGAAAGCTCCGTTCTCATTAGGAAATTCAAATGTGCGTTGATTTTGCATATACATATATTAAGTTATCTGGTTTCAAGGATTCCCATGGAATAAATTATGCATGTGGTTAGACTGTGTGGGTCACAAGTGATGGTGGTGGGGGAAAAAAACCCAAAACTCACATATCAAATTTCTTTTATGTTGTTTGTATTGTACAAAATTAAATTAATGCTTTACCGCACCGCGGCCGGTGCTGCCCAGGGCTCTCCCGCAGCACGGGCCGCTCTGCCCTCCACAGCTCCCACCCGGCACCAGAGGGTGGAAGGAAACAAAAGGCAAAACATAGTGAAAAGTCAGAGTGGGTCTCTATGGTCATACCGCAAGGATACAGAGATGATCCGAATCACCTGAGCACGTGGATGTTGTGGTAGCATCAAGGACTGAAGTCCCTGACTCTCCCCTATTCTGTGGCCCCCAAAGGAAGGACTGGGAAGAGAGGAGTAAGGCTGCCTGATCTGTGTGTTAGATTTTCCGACAAATCCTTTGCTACGGGAGCAAACGGTCCTTCCCCTGATCACCAGGGGAGAGGTCTTGGTCTGTGGGAGGCTGTCAGTGGCTGTCTGGATCCCTGCCTGCGTCTGGAGGGAAGAAAGGCAACAGCCCATTAGGTATTGGCTTACCGGCTTACTGAAGATGTCTAAGTGCTGGAACTAGACATGCACTTCTAAGTATGGCATTTTAGAAACTTTACAACTTTTCCTCATGAGCAGACCCCTTGTCTTGCTAGAGAAGTGTTACTGATGAAATGCAGCCAGGGTTGATGTATTACAAAACATTTTTTTTTTTCCTAATGAAGCTAAAATCAAATTTGATGGTTCCTGAATGAAGCCTTATATGATGATGTAAGATGCATTCATTTGCAGTTATCATCATTAATTACATGCTATCAGGTAATTTTACAGTGTGATTTATGCAGCCAACTGTGAAACACTGCATTAAATGCATTACTGAGAAAAGACCTAAAGGTGAGCTCTATAGAGAATCATAGTCAGAGGAAGAGTGGATTTTGTGGCGAAATCTCCTTTTACAGGTTGTAACGAAGGCGTACATGCTGCCTGCTTGCTTTATTTGCTAGGTAATGTTCTGTCTTCACCATGGGGCAAAACCAAATAAAAAAATGCTCATTTAGGAGTGTCATGGTGCTGCCGGGCTGAAAAAAAGTACATGAATAAGTGGGAGACTTGAGCAAAGAACCCATTAATAACAAGAGAGAGCAGTAGTCGCTGGCATGTGCGAGGCAGCATTTGTAACTTTGGAGATTTCTGAATTAGACAAGTTCTAACTGTCTAACTCTAAAAGCACAAATGTGTTTTTCATTGATCCAAGACATGTTTTCCTTATTCCCCGCTGTCTCACAATGAGAGCGTTACTGCAGTTGCTTTTTGTATTTGACAGTTTTATATCTGCTCTTCCCACAGTCCCCGTCCTGACGGCTGACACAGGTACAAGAGATGCTCCTGTCAAGTGACGGGGACAAAAAATGAGACCGTTACTGTCCCATTTTCCATGTGATTACCATGATCAACTGGAGCCATGCATAGGTAGAAATACTACTTGGTAGTATTTGTTATTTATTTGTCTACAACTATATATAAATAATATGTATTGATGGACTAATGCTGAGATGCATTCTTAAAAACTGCTAGTCTGCTGCTTTACATAAGAAAAATACTCTGGACTTGCGTAGGTGTTGAGAAGCGGCCTTGGTGTGCTGGCGGTGTGAGCTCTCTGCGGGTCCGGGTGCGCAGGGCAGCGTCGGCTGCTGGAGGTCAGCTCTCCGGCCCTCCAGTTCACGTTTATAAACCCACAGGAAACAAATCACTTATTCCTGTGTTTCTTCCTTGTTCGTGTTTTCCATAAGGGCACCCTGGTGCTGTCTTGCTTATTTTTAAATGCATACATCTTTCCTGCTAATTGTTGTTTGGGTATCTGTGTGTGAGCTAAATAACTAAAGGCTTTACCAGTGCCTGTGGCGGTCCTCGGAGCACCAGCCCTTTGGCAGACCCGGGTGTCCCAGCGGTGGAGGTTTCCTGGTGGTGTTTGCTGTCTTGACTTGCCAAGGATTTATGTCAGTGGAGAAACAAAGCGGAGTCAGGGGCTGAGCTTGTAGCAACCCTGTTGAAACCGATACCTCACTAGTAGATAACGTATATATTCTAGTCATGGCCGAAGGAAGGCAAGGAGAGGTGTTTCTGAAAGCCTGGTAGATTGGAGGTCTAAGCTGTGTTGCTCTAAGTTTAGAAACTGCTGTTTCTCAAATACTTCAGGAATTGGCTATATCGTAAACCAAAAATATTACTTCTAATAAGCCATAACTTATTAGCGGTATGAACACCCTTCTAAATCCGTGCTTTTCAGAGAGATGTAATGTGCAATCCAAGACTATAAAACGTTGAACTCAGCAAGCTGTTCTCTGCCTGACAACCAGGTAGTGATTAACTTAAATGATGCCTTACGCAGAGTATTTTTGTGTCTAATGAACTTCTGGATAATACTGATTGCAATCAGTTCTCTGTCCAAAATTCGCAAAATTATGGCTTTTTTCTTTTGCAAAACAATTCGGAGACTTTAAGCATACATCTTCTGCCAACTTTCCAATGAATATTAATCTACTCGTAATAAACTGTCGTATGAATAATTCCAGTTCCACAAAATGAGTGAATTTAAGATATTGCAAAGTTAAATGAACCATTAGTGATGTATCTCTTGTAAATATTGCCAATTATTGGATGTTGTTTCAGAGAGTTTTCTGTCACATACTTCTATTCCTTCATTTATGAACATGTTACAAAGAATCTTTAACTTTTGATCCTTATCTATCTTTTTATTGTCTCTATTGAAACGTTAGATGGATTTATGTTGGATTATAATGGTTATGGCCCATTGGTAAGCATGAAGAAGGCTGAAATGCTACCATCCAGTGAAGAACAGAAGGCAGGAGACAACCAAGTAGCTTGATAAAATGAGGGCTAAGGATGCCTGACTTAAGATTTTGGATCTTAAATTACCCTTCTTACCCAGGGCAAGACTTTCAGCCTACCTCAGCTCCCCGTATTATAAAATAAGGATGATATTCCCTATTTTGTTTTAAAGTTCTGTTCTTGATGAGAATACCTGGGCAACTTTCTGCGCGAGCGTGCTCCTTAGCTCAGGGTACGGAGCTCTGTTACCTGACTTTTAGTAACAAAGGGTTTGCAAAGCTTCAACAAATTTAGCTTAGACAAGTAAAAAAATAAAACAAATAAAAGCTTTCTCAGCTGTTTCCTCAGATTAGGAACTTAGCGCAGTGCCTCTTTCTCTCAGACCTGCTTTCCACCTCTCACCTTGTTGGGTGCCATTAACTGTTATTTCTGCGAAGCCTCAGGACCCCAAATAAGTGGCAGGGGGTGGGGAGGAGGGCCCCAGACTCGCACGGTCTGCGTGGGTACTTAACCATATTCTAGTTAGTCACTGATTTCTGTGAGGTCTCTGCCTTCAGGAAGCTTCATTTGAATATTGTCGTGGCAAATACCGTGTGAAGGCAGCCGATCAGTAGTGTACCAAGAGGTATCCTCAGGAAGAAATACATTTTTTTTTTTTTCACAGCTACTAGTACATAAACCTCAGCACACAAGGGTAGTGGCGCAAGTGTTGGCTTTGCTGGCTCATACACCTACAGCTGGGGGCGAATGGGAATTCCCAGAAACCCGAGGGATTGGAAGGAAAAGAGCACAGGACTCCTCCCAGAGTAATGGCCCATCTCGCAAGACCCCATCTCGGACAGGGCATTTGCCTCCTTCACCTTGACCCCTGTGAACTGCCCAAGGTCTCTGCGAGACACCCTGAGGTCTCCATACCCTCTGCAGGCACTCCCTGCCGCGGCTGGTGGAAACGCAGCCAAAACTGAGGAGGAAAACAGTCAACTGACGCTTTCAAAGTAACTGTCTAATTCTAAACAAATCAATATTATCTTAATAACGTGTTGTTTTCCCATTGTTCTTTTGTTTTGAAATAAGAGTTATGCATTTCTGTAGGTGAGCATCAGATAGGCGAGATGAAGATTTACCTTTGGAATTCAGAAAAATAGTCAAACCATGTGAGCTTAATTATTAATCACTTAAACTGCAGTGAAAAACTTCTTAAACAGCTTCCTCCAAAATAAAAGGTCTAGTAAACTGTGGAAAAAGCAATTTTAAAGAAAATGTTTATAGCAGTTAGGTGATTTATTCCCTGGAAACCACTCTCAGCTTGAGTTTTTGGAAGCTCTCAGTAAAAAAAATAAATTACTACTTTAAGAAATGCAAAATTTTAAAGTAGACAGTAAAGTTAACGACAGTGGCCTACTTTAATCTGCAATTTAGGCATATTAAATAACTAGACTCTTTGTATTTAATGCTTTTAAAGCTGTTGTTATGCCTGATTATAGGAATATCTTCAAAATTGCTAAAATTCATCCACGTATTTTGTTGAAGAATGTAATCTACATGTGGAGAAGCAAGTGGCGGAGAAAATGCACTGTTTCTTGTTTGCATCGTCTAATCCAGTGATGGGAGAGTGTTTCCCTTGAGTGAACACAGAGCAGAAATGGTGCTTTGTCAGCAAGTTACCGCCTCCTTTTTAAAATGCTACCAGTGACTTCCACGGTGTCAGTGCTGGACTCTGGTATTCACACAACTGGTGGTTCAATATTGTGGAGGGTTCGTCAAACTCATCAAGCTGAAAACGTCGGACTAATTAGAAGTCAGCTGTACAGCAGACATAAATCCATTTCCTCTGAGAAATGAGGTGAGACGTGAATCTCTCTGCTTCCAAACTGTGAATGGTTAAAGAATTTAGCTATTTATAAAAAATATGCAAGCTGTACAGAGACAGATAAGGCTTGCTTATGAATAACATTACCCTATAATTCTCATCTGACGCTCTTCTCCTTTCTCTGCCATTGCTATGAAGATTGCAAAGTAGATAATAGAGCCATTTGTAAATTAAACAAAATGGTTTTTATAAATTATTCTAACATTTCAATTTGTTTCTCTTTTCCCACTTTGGGCTAATTTGGACCTGGCCTTTTCCCTTCACTCCTAGTAGCCCACCTCAGCGCAGTGCCCGTTCCCCGCCGACTCCTGCCCGCTGCAGGGGAGCCCCTGGGCGCTGTGGGGCTGCGGCACCCGCGGGGAGAGGCTGAGGGTGCGGGTTGGGCAGAACTGCATTTCTTTGTGCTCTGGGCTGTGTCCTTGTGTCACGCATCTGACTGTATCCAATGGCCCTCTTTGCATCTAAATTTGCATGACAGTTACTCTCCAAGTTGATTCTCCATAAAGTATTGCAGGCTGAGAGAGTTGGGGGGGTTCAGCCTGGAGAAGAGAAGGCTCCGGGGAGACCTCAGAGCCCCTTCCAGTGCCTAGAGGGGCTCCAGGAGAGCTGGGGGGGACTCTGGATCAGGGAGGGGAGCCATAGGATGAAGGGTACTGGCTTGAAACTAAAAGAGGGGATTTAGTCTTAGATATAGGGAAGAAATTGTTGCCTGTGAGGGCGGTGAGCCCCTGGCGCAGGTTGCCCCGAGAAGCTGTGGCTGCCCCATCCCTGGAGGTGTTCAAGGCCAGGTTGGACGGGGCTGGGAGCACCCTGGGCTGGGGGGAGGTGGCCCTGCCCGGGGCAGCGGGGTGGGACTGGGGGATCTTTAAGGTCCCTTCTAACCCAAACCATTCTAGGATTCTATGATCTTGCTGCCCCTCTGGTATTGCCATTTTAAAGACTCGTAGTGGTCCTTCATCTTGAGGGATGCCAGTGCTGAGGGCAGACTGCTCCTACCACGGTGATGTGCTGGATGGCTCTTCTCTGCACTCTCAGTGGGTGGAAATTTGGCAATTGCAGCCCAAAGGTGTTGCCTTCTCCACTTCCGATTTGGTGATTAATAGCTCTGCTCTCTGCAGGAGGTGGCAGCTTATTTCCTTTGTGCTGCCTCTGAACCTTCAGGTTCTCATTTAATCTGCAGGAGGACGTGCAAGGGGAAGACCCACACCAGTCTGTACTTGCAGGTCAACCAGCCACGCTTTACTGGAGAAGTCCTGTGCTTGGGAGAGGTATTTAATAAAAGGCTGAAACTCCAATAAAATCTATACAAAACAAACCCTTCCAGCAAAGCTCTGGCCATTTTTCCTGTACCAGGGTGTACATCCATCCTCCCCGAACACAGCCGGGGGAAGGTCGGGAAGGAGCGAAACTTGAGCTGGTTTGTCGAGGTGATTATTCAACTTTGTTCTGTTATAGAAAATTAATTAGGCTATTATCAGGGGCGCAGCAGCAGCAGGTTGCCATGTGGTTCTCGTGTGTGGGTGTAGTCCTGAAGGTTTTCTGAATCTTTTAATTACTAGTCATGAGCATAGCAAAGCCTTGTTGGCGATATATGCCTTTGGAGGAAAATATTAATACTATCTGGATGGGAGACTGGGGAATATTTCCAGCTAGGTGCCTGGAGGCAAACCTGCTTGAAATAGTCTCTGTGAGAAATACAATCAGAAGGAACAATTCCATGGGTTTGAATCAACATTACAACAGCAGTGGGGATATATACATTATGTTTTTAATTTTAACAATCTTATCAAATCTGGGTACCACAGAGAGGGTTTCAGAGGGCCTTTATCATTGCCAATATTTTCTCCACTAAAAGCGTCCTTTCATGTGTTCTCTTCTGGGGGGAAAAACCCAAACCCTTCCTGTTTTCACTTGGCTAATCTCATTTCTTATACAGATTTTAAAGGTTTATTGCTTAAGAACAGAAAACACCTCGTCCGTACACAAGCTGTGTTACATTCCTCAACTGCCACTGAAAAACAAATGAAAAAAAACCCTTAATATCTCCAGCAGAAGCTGCCTGTACAGCATCACCCAGGACAGACTGCCATGCTCTTCAGTAGCTTGGACCTGCTGAGGTCCATTAGGGGTTTTCCTGAACAAGAAATGCAGCATCTGGTCCATCATCCTCCGTTATATTTTTTTTTAATATATAAAATGAAAAAAAATAACAAACTTTCAGGTGTGGTAGCCCAGGTGGTTCCCACAGCCGTGCTGCTGTCTTAGTAGGCTCCGTGTTAGCCCGTGTGTGGTGTGGTACCTGTGCACGGTGCGGGTACGTGTGTCCCGCCTTACCGCTGGGTTTCAGCAGGCGCAGCTGAAACGGGAAGGTACGAATGGGAAGCCTAGAAGCAATGGGTTTAAGACAAACCTGGAGCTCTACAAACATCACTTAATCTGGATTTATTCAGTTTTTCATAGGAACCTCAGGTTTTATCCCACTCTTGATGTGCAGCTCCTGCTCCATTTGGTGGGAAAATAATCTCCTATACTTTGGGACATAATGTTTCGTCAAAAAATGGCACATAAACACTTGGTGTTTCTCTTTATTTCACCACTCAAAGGACTGAAGAATTCAAATGTTTCTTCTACCCACAAGCTCTGTGCTCCGGTGCCCACGTGATTACTTTAGGCTGACACTTTCCGAAAGCTGATCCCACAAAGCAGCACGTGAATGAGGTGGGAAATGGGGCACAGCTAGCCAAAAGTATTTACCACTTTCTGTGGGGAAAAAGGGGTTAACAGGAGCAGTAGTACCAATAAATGCACTGATTCTGGACCTTTCAGAGTCAGAATAAAAACCCAGCACTTAATTCTGCCCTGAAGTGGAGAAATACCCAAAGCATTGTCAGTATATTGCCTGCGTCTCTGAACAAGCACACCGAAAGCAGCATCAAGTAATAATAATCCTTCCCTATTATCTCCAGCAGATTACAGGTAATAAACACTGTTCTAACCAGTAACATTACCTGTGATGTGGTCTCTGGCAAACCTTAAATGCCACAAAGAATGTTAAAAGTGCAGGTTTTGAGCAACATTTGCTGCCCCCAAAAAGCAGCCAACTTTTTTCTATTGTGACAGTCCTTAGATTACATTTGTGCAATTGCGGGTGGAAGTTTCTGCACGTAGTTTTTATTCTGAAGACAGGCATTAGTTTAAAAAAAAAAAAAAAGAAACAAAAATCTAATAGCCTGTAATAACTCATAATGTCAATTCCTAAATTGTGTTTCTGTGGCATTGAGATTGGCACTGAGATTACACAGATGTTTTCCTCCAACTGAGGATATGAAAGACCTCTGTATTTTACGTTGTTGATGAAGACAAATTCTTCGAATGTTCAGTTGCATTAGGTTAATGTCTGAGTGTGTTTCCTTAGGAATATGATGATAAATTAAATTGCTTGGTGTTTGGCATACGTGTGTGCCGTTGATCGGTATGAGGTCTCGGGATAATATGTTGGAGTTATCTACCTGTAAAGATATTCTGTGTGGAACAGTTCACACCACATGTGTTGCTGCCACCACTTCTGCTGTTTTTTCTCCCGCTCCAAGTTCAATTGTGGGATTTTGAGCTTTTCTAAAGCCACCTTTGCTGTCACCTCTTCTATGCAGGAATTTAACTGATTTTTAACTTTCAGCTGAAGCATTTGGTAAAAATAGAGTTCTGCCAAACCTTTTATTTTATCATGTAAGAAACATTTACTTGCGAGATGATTTAAAACTTGTTTTTCTTTTAATTGAGCTTCTTTGATCTTTCTTTTTCTTTCCTTCATCATCTTACTGTTCTCACTTATTTTTAAGTATCCATTTTTCTCTCCTTGGTTTTACTCAACCTTCTTTCCATTTCTTATCCTTCTTGATAATCTTTCATCAGTCTGCTCTCTCTGCTTTTTCTTAACGTTCCTTTCTTTTCATTTCCTTTTGACATTATTTTATTAGAATTACTTTCTGGATACACATTCTAAAAAGCTCTGATGGGAGGGGTGCCGAGGTGGAGGGAGGTAGTTCTACCCATGCAGAAAGTGGACTTCTCTTGCTAGCCTTCAATTCAGAAACGCCTTCCACATCCTTGCAGTCAAATCCAGATTTTGGTCCTGTGTGAAGAAGATGGCTAAACCCATATCTGAACCTTGCTGGGAACGGGATGACCTTCAACCTGTTCAGGCTCCTGTTGGGTTAGTTACAAGAGGGAAGGGTGAACCTGGTGATGCTCATCTGCACTGGCCAAGTGCTGGTTAGATGTTAATGGGAAGTTTTCTGGTAATCTTATCTCTCCGGTTCTGTACT
>VZSZ01000912.1:542438-553946 GCA_013398815.1 Ibidorhyncha struthersii | reverse complement strand
GGAGCCCCTTTAGGCACTGGAAGGGGCTCTGAGGTCTCCCTGGAGCCTTCTCTTCTCCAGGCTGAGCCCCCCCAACTCTCTGAGAAACCCAGCTGAAATTCAGTATGATGTGGGCATTTGAATAAATTCGTATTACTAATCCTTGTCTTGGTTGAAGTGGGAGTTGAAATGGAATACCAGCATCGTTCCCTGTTGTGTCAGTGTTTGTTTACTGCTCGTATAATTGACAACAGTCGTTTCTGGTCTATAAAACGCGGTTTCTGCCGTTGCCTGGATCCGGAGCTGTGCAAAGGCGTTGTGCAGTTCGTGTAAGAGTTCCGTCGCTGCCGCAGTAACTGGCTGGAAGTGAGGGCTCAGAGCCATGCCGTAAGCCGCAGAGGAGGGAGCAGAGTGGTTGCCTCTCCTTCCCCGCTCCTACCTGCACTTCAACAAAAACTCTTGACTTTGATGAATGTGCATGGAGAACATGTATATTCGCGTTCTTTTTTTGATTATTTTTCTTTGGTAATAATTTCAGATAGAGCGAATCTGTTTTTCTTAGCCACCTGAAAGGCAAATTATTCCTCCCTACCCTTCAAAATCACGTCGGTAGACATGTTCTTCGTGGCCTGGAGTGTGAGAAGGCCACCAAGCGCCCGGTGCCCTGACTCCGGCTCAGTAAAATCTGCGGGGGCTTTGCTGGTGACTTGACTGGCCATAGGGTCACATCTCCGAACAGGGAGTAGGTGTTTGAGAAGACTGAAAAATCTGGAAATCCTTGTACGTGGTGTTGCGGAAGGATAAAGCTCAATGCAGACCAGATGTGGGGTGGAAAGCTAATGGTGCCTGGAAACAGTCAGGATATTGCAGAAAAAGTTGGGAAAACAAAAAAGAAAAAAAAAAAGAAATAACAATTAATATAGGACACAAAGTCCAAAGTCTGTTTGAACTGTGGCAGCTGCTGGTGCTGGCTGCTCCAGCGGTGCCCCAGGGAGATGCAGTGGGAGGTCTCGGGGGTCTGGGCTTCTGTTTCCAGTAGCTGGAAGAAAGTGCTCTTCTGCTCACTGCTTTTCTAGACTGGTTTGGTTTGGTTAGGCATTTCTCANAAAAAAAAAAAAAAAAAAAAAAAGGCAGATGGTGTGGAAATACCTGGGGAAAAATCACAGAATTCTGTTCCAGAGAGCAGCTCAACATTTTTGTAGGAATGGGATATCTGAAATTCTTCCAGATGAAAACTGATTCCCCCCGTAGACTTGACTTCCACATTTTCAGCCATTCCCGTCCCAAAACTGCTGATCTCAAACCCAAGTCCAGACACGTCCCGTGGCAGTCAGGTTTGTAATACAGGTGTGAGGTATTTGTACAATTGCCGGCTCCATTATTCTGTTCTCCCTCCACCAGAATGTAGAATTCCGTCTCAATCCATTGCAGCATTTTCCCACAAATTCCAAGCGTGCTGCACTGATGCCATTTTTGTTTACAAAAGTCCCTCTTTTCCCTGGTATTTTTTTTAAACAAGGGAGACGTTTCAGTCTTCCTTCATGGACAGCGTCTTTGATGCGCTTTGTTTTCTTTCATTGAGGTTGGATTGGGCTTAACGCGGTGTCCAGTATCCCTCCCTGTCGGTGAGCCCTGCTGCTGCCACGCTAAACCACGGAGCGGTGGCGGCAGCTCCTCCAACAACTTGGCCAGAGCAGTTTTTGGAGATTTAAGCTGGTGAGAAGCAAGATCTATGTGGTGGCTTCCATAGGGTATACAGAGCAATGCCGGATAAAATGCCGATTTAGTCATCTTCTAATGAGAAGTATCCTGAATGTTACGACTAGACTTTCTTCTGAAGGTGGATAAAGCTATACTTATTAGGGACTCCTGCAACGATAAAATGAATTCTTTGGCACCCCTTCCAATTCCTTGTAACCACTGTGGAGCCTCCAGGAGTGGTTTCGAGGGCGGTCGGCGTTGTGGGCAGCCTTCACTCCTGGAGAGAGGGGTGTTCCAGATGGTGGTGTGCGACCTGAAACGCTTTACCCTGCAATTATCATCTGGCAGCTTCGGGAGGATAAGATGCAGTTATTTTCTCTTACATTTTATCTGTGATGACTTGAGACAAGCCCCAACCGAGCTGGAGGTACAGTATCGATCCTGTTGGCTAAACAAATGTGAAAATGTTGGCAGCTGAGTCATTCCCGAGCTGTTCGCTGAAGCATCCCTGTGCATCTCGTGTAGCCGTGTGAACGCTCTCTTCGGTGGGCTTCAATCCACCTGTCCGGTGGAAAATATTACCAAATTTTCAATACTAGCAAACATCCTTATCCCTGGGTGGGGGACGGGGGGGGGAAATCATCCTTAAGCAGAGGGCAGCCAGCTGTGTGGGTCTGATGTTGGTACGTGGCACTGTGACTTTTGGGGTGCAACTTTTGCTTTCTGATAGTTTTGCATCCCAAAAGGTGTTGGACTTTTTTTTTTTTTTATATGATCCTTTTGCTCATCCTTTTTCTAGAGGACCTCATGATTTAAGTTAGATTGCTCGCAAGCAGCAAGTGTGTTATAAGCAACGCTTCTTTGAAAAAAATCACATTTCTTTGAATAACTCTAATTTCTGTCAGATGGGATTACAAGGGGATGTAAAAGCTCATAAGTGACAGCAGTAGGGAGAGATTCAAAGCAGAGTGGAGCCTGGAGGTCATTGGTGATGCGGGGGTGGGCATGGTCCGGCATGGAGCGTCGCCTCCGCCCCTCGCCCAGCCCGGGGACGCGTCCCTCGCTGTTTGGTTTTCCCTCCAAATGGGGTTTGTTCCAGCGGTCCCCGCTGGGGACAGCCTCGTCTCGGGGATCGTGCGTGGGAACATTCACTGGAATAAACCTCGGGTACCGCGGGGTGGAGCCGTTCAGGAGCCCGGGCAGTGGGAAAGCTCTTAGCTCAGTATTTCTGTCCCTTCTGCTGAACACGGTGTCGACTATTTTCATGTCCATGAGTTAAAATGGGGGAGGTTCCGGCAATGGTATTGGTGCTCCATTTTGGGTTATTTGTTCCTTTTTTTTCCTTTCTGTTTTTCCTCCACTGGTGGTTCTGCTCATACGTGTACCAGACAAAATGTCCCCTTAAATATTTAATGTCAGCCTTGCTGTTAACTTGGTTTTTCGTGCCAGATTTAACATAAAGACAAAATAGAAGCTTGTGGAGATGCAGCTACGCGGTTATCTGGGCTGCATCTTTGTGCTTATCTGCTCTGCTGGTAAAGAAAAAACTGAATTTTCCAGCACTATCAAGCCAAGTCTTTGAAGAGGACTCCTATCTTAAAAAAAAAAAAAAAAAAGGCAATAAACTTTGGGAATATAAGCAGTTGTGTGGAGTAATTCAGGTATTGGTTATGTAGTTATCTCTAATACCACTTTTATGGCTACTGTATTAAGAATTGGGGTATTTATTTTCTTACTTTCACATATGACTTCTTAATTATTGGAGTGAAAAAGGTAAGATACGAGTCTGTGGTTATGGACTCTGTAAATTAGCAGTGAGTACAAATATTAAAAAAGGCACCATCTGCCATATAAACCATTTGCCACCTGTTCCCTTGCTTTCAGAATTATTTAATGGTTTAAATTTCATGTTTTAGCCTGCCACAGAACAGCTGGGAAGTGACTAAGTATTTTTCCTATCAGTACCTTAACGGCCAAGCAACATTATATGTTAAAAACAGCTCTTAACGCCAGTGTTTGTCTACGTGCTCTTGCCCGTGTCTGTCAGCTCGCTTCATTAGCAAATTCTGCTGATAGAAAACACATTTTCATAACAACAATCACTCAATTACTTTTAGGGTGGTTTTCGGAAGAATCAGCTTCTCTAAGCAGCGAACCCAAGTGATGGCCCTTTCAAAGCGGCCCCGGCACGTGGCGGGGAAGGCAGTGGGACCGCAGAGTTGTTCGGGGGGAACCCTTCAGCTCAGCCTGACGTCTTCCCAACCCGCCCCGGGTCCTCGGTGCCGCCCCGGGTGAGGCCGGCTGCGGGAGGCGAGGTGGAATTTGGCTGCAGGAAGTATCCTTCTTGGGAAAAGGGATTTAAGAAACGAAGGAGCGAGGTTAGACATCGCGAGCACCTTCCGCTTAGCTGGGGGGTGGTCCCGCTGGTCTCCTCCCGGCGCCCGGCCGGTGGGGCCGGGGTGCTCCGGCAGGGCTGGGCAAAGCTGGTGGGGGCTTCCACAGTCATGGCGTCGGGGTTTCCCTCCAAGGTGCGCTTGTCCAGCCTCTGTGGAAGCTACAAGCACTCTTCTTTCTTAACAAGGTTAATTACAAAAATGTAATTCAGTGAGTAAATACTTGGGGAGCTTGAGCTGCTCTGGGCATTGGGATGTTTTTCCCTGCTCTGCCGGTCCGGGTGCGCTCCGCAGGGCTGTGTCCCCACGGACTCCTTCCCATCGCTGGGACCGTTCACGCAGTGGGGGATTTCCTTGTGCGTTTCTTATTTACGATAGTCTAGCCGTTATGTATACCAGAACTCCTAGATGTTAGGCGAGCAAGAGATAATGATTTTGGAAAATCAAACGAGCAATTCCAAATATTCCAGCCAGCGATGTGATGTTCGTCTACTCAGGAAGCTTTTCTTTCCCCATCCTGGGTGTCCCACGTGCCTCACAGTAAAACAGGCTTGACTTTGAATCCTGAGTAGTTCTAACAAGCTTGTTGTAAACGATCTGCCCAGCTTTAATGCTGTGTAACGAAGCAAGCAAATGAATGTTTATAGTTATTAAAGTGATAACTTCCTAGTCGAGCTAATATTCAGCATAAAATTACTTTTCTGTTTCCTATCTGTGTTGGCACGTGCAAGGCAGGCATGCAGGTACGGTGGGTTTCTGAGCTAAAATAATGCCAGAGATGACATTTAAGTGAGTATCAATTTTCTTCCACTGTTGGACAGTAGATCTCTGCTGGAAACTGCAAGTGCTCGGCTGCCCAATTGATACTCTCTAAGAAACGAGATGGTCGTTCCTAAGATGGTTCTTACTGTTCGTGTGAAAATTCAGCCATTCCTGTGGGCTACCAGGGCAAACGTATTGCGTCGAAAGGAGAGGCAGAGTGTTACCAGGCAGAACTTTTGGATATTGCAATTTTTTTTACACCATCCACACAGAAAAATAAAGCCAATCTTGGAGCATTTGCTGGTGCAAATGTGTGGATTGACTAAAGTGGCTTTGTGGGGCATCATGCATAGTCTATACAGATAGTGATTTCTGAGGCATTAAGATGATGTCTGTCTGAGCCCATCTTATGACTCTGTAGGCAAAGACATCTCTCATCCTCCTTTTCCTGGAATATCACTGACATGACTAACTAGAGGTAGAAGGGAAGCTCTTCTGGTGGGGTAAAAGTACACTTGCGGAGGGAATGTACTGCTGTGGCAGTTCATCTTCTCTCTTGCAGGAATCCTGCGGCCGTGCTGGTATCAGTTACAAATCAGTCCTGCTTCGTTTATGCCGTGTTCTTGGGTAAACAGCTATTTTCTCTAGGGGGAACCAGAAGAAACTGGTTCAGTGTCTTGAATGTAATATCCAGATATTGACAATCGCAAAAACTTAATTAAATATTTTATGTAGTAGTTAGAAAAGACAAACAACCCCAATCTTTTCATTCATGCCCAGCTGTTTGCTTGGTAAATGTCATGAAAGTCAGACTAAATTTACTATATGTTTAACTGCTTGTTAAAACAAGTAGTAAGTTTCTTCCTTTGAAAAATGGCAGTGCGCTGCTGTAGAGAGAGCTTAAATCCGATTTCACGTGTTAGCAATAGCATTTACACTGGTAAAATACCTGCGGGGTGGTTTTTCCCCATTCAGGAGGCAAGCGAGTGGTGCAGACGGAGGCATTACTGCTGCTGGTGCTTGGAAGCCTAATACCAATATAGCAATTTTCCCTGCAGAAAGCACAGGCGCTTGGAGGAACGTTGGCTGAATCGGTCACATTTTGCTCTTTCCCCAGCAGGAAAGGCTGCCTGGGCTGTGGTGGGCCGCCGTTCTGCCAGCCCCCCTTGCCGTGGCACACGGAGAGTCAGCTAAAAGCACACTACGTATCACTCTTCCTCTTTATGCTTTAGAATCATATAATTGTAGAATCGTTTTGGTTGGAAGAGACCTTTAAGGTCGTCGAGTCCAACCGTTAACCCAACGCTGCCAAGTCCACCACCGAACCGTGTCCCTCAGCACCACGTCTGCCCGTCCTTTAAATACCTCCAGGGGTGGCGGTTCGACCCCTTCCCTGGGCAGCCTGTCCCAGTGCTTGTGTTGTTGCAAAGCTTTTCCATTATTTGGCCGCCTCATAATGTTTCAGTCTCAGTCTTGGGAGCGTTGAACTCGTGCCTTGGTGGGACACGCATGCGCTAACTCTAGCTCTCCCGCCCAAGATGATGGGTTGCAATGGGAGCGGGACTGGGGGGATCTCTGCAGGTCTCGCTCGCTGCTTTATGGGCTGAATTCCTCCCACCCCCAACAAACGGGACCACTGGGGGTCCGCAGGGGAACGATCACCTTTTCCGTGCGGCTCCTGAGCTGCCAGCCTGCCCGCCAGCCTTCTGAAGCGTGATGCCCGGGCTGCGGCAGCTTCGTCTGTCGGGGTGTTTCCCACCCTTCCTCAAACGTTTCATTTCGAATCAGTTCGGCCCCTCCTCGTGACCTACAAGAGACACTGTTTCACCCCCCGGAAGACTTTTCAATGAGGGGTGCTCCTACTTCATGTTTTTTCAGCTGCAAACTCAAATTTGTAGCTTAAAGCAGTCTTAGCTAGACTTGATATATTGTAAGTGGAGCAGAAGTTTTAGAAGAAAAAAGCAAATTGACTGAAACGAAGAAATAGGTCTTGCAAGGAAACCGGAATAGTTTCAAGAACAGAGCCATTACGTTGCCCCCCTCCAGGAGGAGATGAACAGATGAGAATTACTGTTTGCGATTGTGAATCTTAAACCAGAGCTGAAGGAACACACTGTTTTGGTGGCTGCTGTTGTTGTTTCCTTAAATTTATGTGTGCAATTAAACCATTAGGAACTTCGCATGCATTGCCCAGGCTTGACACCCTTACGATGTGATGTTGCTGCAATGCAAAATAATTCACGGTACGATGACGCAAACCCATTTTTTCTGAGCTGCTTATTGGTGCCCACCAGAAATACTGTGGGGATTTTGAGAGTGGTACAAAGGAGCAGATTTTCCTAAAGTCCATGCAAAAGGTGGAAAGATTAAACAGGAGTGATGTTACTTTGTGTGCATTTCTCTTGCACTAGAGAGAATTGTGCATTATCAGTGAGAAGAGAAATGCGCACTTTTTAAAAAAAAAATATTTTTCATAATGTATTCAGCCAACTTTATTTCTCAGGTGGGGTTGGTTTTTTTTGGCTTATTGGATATTGTAAAATGAAGGTGTAGTGTGGGTTTCAACCAACATGTTCTCAGTGTTTGACCTGAATTTGTGGTGCTGAATCAGGTCTGTGTGCAGTGTAAACTCTGTGCAAAATCAGTGTCTGATGGAGGAAGAAATTCTGCAGTTTCAGTGGATGGATATCTTCTTGCAGAATGCGCATCTGCAGAATCGTCTCCCTTCTGGTTGAGAATTCTCAGTATGGTGCGTTAGACAAAGAAATAATTTCACAGCATTCCCTGAAATAGAACGGGTTCTCGAAAGGCTAGTAATTTGTTAATTTTCTCCTCGCGGTTTGTTTAATGTCATCGTGAACTGAGTAAACGCTGTGCCACAGAAGTGTCCTTCAGATAATTTAAGAATGCCATTACGTTTAATGTTGGAAATCAAAAATAATATAGAAATACTGGTTTGGAAGATTATTTTAAGGAAACCCAAATGTAAATGTAGAATTTAAGGAACCGTAGTGGTTATGTGCTTTTGGCCATGAGCAGTTTGGAGCAGACGGGGAGTCTGCAGGGGTGAGACCTCAGGGTGGTTCCCCGCCAGCCCTTCTGCTGGTGGCTTTGGTCCTCCAGCCCCAGGGAGATGCGGGTGGCTGGCACGCTCCGAGGGGGCGCACGGGGAACGGGGGGGTCGCTGTTGTCGTTATTGTAATTTATCCAGTAAAACCGCTATGGCTGTTCAACCTCTTGGGGGGGTGGGAAACAAATTTATAGCAATTTCCATGGTATTTTTAGCCATTACGGTTAGGAGTCAATGGGTGTTTTCTGGTTGACTTCCCTTGTTTCTCAATCAGCCCCCACTATATAAGTGTAAATAAATTTAACGAGGTAAAATGAATCTTAGTTCGTTGGCCAGAATATAAATAAGGAAATTTAATTAAATTCCACAATTTTAAGTGTGCCATAGATGCTTCCCTAGAGTAGTTAAATAGAGTTTCATTGATTCTTCCTTTTTTTTTTTTATTTTATTTTTTTTAATTGCGAATTTAGTTCTGTTTACCGCATGCAAAGCGCGACGACGATGGTGTTCTGCGGGCGCGGCGGGAGGTCCGGCAGCCCGGGAAGGGCTGTGCTGGCCCCGCGCCGGCGCCAAACAGGCGGGATGTGGAGAAGGGACCTTCCCCGCACGGCAAAGGGCAGCGTGGCGGGGCTGTGCCTGCTGCGGCGGGTAAGGGGAGGGCAGGTGGTGTCACATCATCTGGAGTAAGGTACGGGGGCGAGAACTACGCGGCTAAAGGTTTTCCGAAGGAGCCGCGCGGTTTGGCGTGAGGAGTTGGCAGCAAACGGCCCAAAGCAGAGTCGCGTCTGTCTCGGGTTGGTTTTGCGGAATGGATAAAGCAGCAGAGAGCAGTCCCGTCAGACCCCCAGGGCTCCAGGAGAGGAAAACCCTCCTGCCCGCCCTCTGTCCTGTCGACTTCCCCGCTGCGATCTCAAGAACCAGTTATTATTTTAGGTCTCGGCTCAGACGCCATCATAAGGAATGGTGCAAGAACTGAAAGAAGAGAGAATCGCATTTCTGGTTTCTGCTTCACTGCTTTTAAAATTCCAGACGCAATTTGTAACTCAAATCCTCCTAGAAATAAGTATTTGAAGATTTTACTCCGAAATACAAAGGATTAGTTCATGCAGAAATAATTACTCTGATATGACGGAGAGGAAGTGGCAGTTCTGAAGGTTTGATACTGCATAATTTAGTGTATTCTATCAGAATTACATCCTATTAAACGAAGAGCTTGAAATTTTATGCGGGAGTTAGTTTTCATAAGGCTGGGAAAAAAAATCATAAAAGTTCTGCATATAGGACAGTATTAAGGAGCGGCGAGGAGCGTTACGGGAGATGGACGGTGTGGGGTGATCATCGCCGTCCCCGGCGTGGGCAGGCGCTTCCCGGCCCTGCGGGCGCAGGACGGGCACAGCCCTCCTCCGTGTTCGCTGGAGCACCTCAGCGCGGGCTCTGCTCGGGGCACTGCACTGCGCTCTGTATCGCAGCAGCAGCCGGCGGTGCCTGACGTCATCTCGGTGGAGTTTTAGACGTGTGTCCCGAGAAGCACGTGGGAACCACGGCTAGAAAAACACCGCCGCTCAAATGCTTCTGAGCCGTCGGTCACATCTCATTTGTGTTTTACTGAAGAGTGAAATAGTGATGCCATGCTCATGCCCCGTGTAAAAGGGAATTAGGCGGAAGTAATCTTTAAAATGAGAAACCAGCAAAATTTAAATTATTGATACTTTAATACCAATGTTAATAATTACATTATTTTAATTATCAATAAATAATTAAAATGTTGAGAACATGCTGGCTCAGTTCTGGATCTGCAGGAGACGATGGCAGAACATAGAGCGTAGTGTCCTGCTGGTGTTACAGGTGGGTCCTGGTGGGGGGACGCGGTGCCGTCCTCCCTCCAGCCCGGCGCAAACAGGAGAGGCTTTCTAGCAGGAAGGATGGCATCATCGGGTCTCTGCCTTCCCAGAAATCCGTATCAGTTGTTCTGGTGTGCCAGAGATGAGATGAGATGAGATGTGGGACCTTCTGGCCAGCATCCGTCAGCTGGGGAGGCCGGGGCGATGCCCGGGGCCGGTTGCCGGCTCTCCCAGGTGGGGGAGGCAGCAGCGGGGGGCACTGCCCCCACGGGTCCTGCCTGCCATCCCTCGGGGGTGGCGTTCCTTGAGGGATGGCTGGCTGCGGAGACGCTTCTGCAGTGGCCGTCCGTCCGTCCATCCATCCATCCACCCACCCATCCACCTTGGAGAGCCGCAAAGCCTGGGCTGGAGACAGCGCGTGGTGGCAGAGCCCACCGCCACCCCCGGCGCTGCCGGCTGCTGATGCGCCTTCCTGCGCTCCGTAAGTCACTGCAGTGCAGGAGTGACAACCCACATGGTGTCACCTTTGGTGGGACGGCAGTGGCTTTACCAGCTGTTAAAATGAAGCGCAGAAGGGAAACAGTCTTTTAAAATAAAAGGGTAAACAGTTTTGTTTTTTTTTTTTAATTAATTTTTTTTCAAGTCAGCAGAAGCGCTCGGTTTCGCTTCACACAGCGCTTAGTTGGATGGTAAATCTGGAGGATGATTTAATTCCGCGGGCTTTGTAAATCACACAAACGAAGCATCCGGATCTCATTCGCTTTTAACGAACGAGCGGTCTGGCTTTCCGTGCGGCGTTGCACAAAGCCAGCTGCGGCGCGCGCGCTCTCTTTACTGTGGGCAGAGGGGATTCTGCTGGCCAAATGGCACTGTTCGATTTTATTTTATTTTTTCTCCAGAATTAGCGTATTGTTTGCTTTCCAGAGGATCATGTTCGCTGGGCTGCTTGGGTTTAGAAGGCTGTAGTCGCTTTGGGAAGGATAGAGAGAACTGTCCTTTGGCTGTAGGAGGAGTCGGTACCGTTGTGTACGTTTCCTCTGCAGGCGCACGGGGCTGCCCACGCGCCCCCAAGTGTGTTACGGGAATTCATCTGATTATTACGTGGCAGTGAGCTCCTACCGTTGGTGGAAATGCAAATGAGTATCTGTGCTGCCGCCCCGGGGGCAGTGAAGTCCGTTTAATCCTGCCTGGTCCTCATGGGCAGGGGGTGGAGACGTGCAGACTCTTCCTCCCGGTCCCTGGTGGCGTTCCGGGTCGGCCGAGGCACACGGTGGGCTCTGACCCGCTGAGCAGGTTTGTCCCCAGCAGGTAGAGCATTTCCCTTTTTGTCATTTTCCCCTTCCCTTCGGTCTTTCCTTGTGCCCTCTCCCTCTCCTGCCCCGCAGCCCACCTCAGCTGGAAAAGTTTTCAGTATTTTTCGTTTTCCTGCTGAATCATACTGCCTCAAATGTTGCCGTTGTTATCATCCCACAGTGGGGTCCAGCTCTTAGGTGCCTCGGTTTTTGGCACAATTCTGGCAAGATTTCTTTTTACACAGTAGTACCACCGTGGTACTTTTTTTCTCAGTGTAGTATTTTGAGAATCGGGAGAACATATATGCCTCCAGCTCTGGAGCCCCCAACAGCAGAAGGACACGGAGCTGTCGGAGCGGGGCCAGAGGAGGCCCCGGAGATGCTGGGAGGGCTGGAGCCCCTCTGCTGGGAGGACAGGCTGGGAGAGTTGGGGGGGGTCAGCCTGGAGAAGAGAAGGCTCCGGGGAGACC
>VZSZ01000912.1:507787-536380 GCA_013398815.1 Ibidorhyncha struthersii | reverse complement strand
GGTGCCAGGGGGATGGGAACAGTCTGTTTTCAGTGGTGCCCAGTGACAGGACAAGAGGGAACGGGCACAAACTGGAACATAGGAAGTTCCATCTAAACATGAGGAGGGACTTCTTTGCTGTGCGGGTGGCAGAGCAGTGGCAGAGGCTGCCCAGAGAGGTGGGGGAGTCTCCCCCTCTGGAGCCATTCCAAACCCACCTGGACGCCGTCCTGTGCCACTGCTGGAGGTGCCCCTGCTCTGGCGGGGGGTGGCACTGGGGGAGCTCCAGAGGGCCCTGACAACCCTGACCAGTCTGCGATGCTGTGATCCTGTAAGGCTCAGGGTGACGGGGAATCCAAGCTGGAGAACACTAACAATTTGCTAAATATGTCTCATCACAAAAGTGAAGTGGCTGATTTTGCTCTGCTTCCTTCAAATTATTATTTTGGTGTGTGCGTCTGCAACATGTACTTGATATCAATACAGATCATTTTGAAGGAAAAATTTTCTGGTGTAAGCTTTAGTAGAAGTGAAGTAATTCAAAACCATGCCAGTCTAGCACAGATTGTAATCTAATATTTGTAGCCATGTTGTCTTTATGATTTGTATCTTGTAAATATCCGCCTGCATGAAATGAGATGAAATCATATTTTCCCTTCATCCCTAAAAATCAATTGTCCAGTTAAAATCACAGTGAATAAAAATTATACGTTGCAGAGTGGTATCATAATTTGCAATCACGTAGGGCAGTCTGACCTTCTCTCTAGTCTGTTCTTGGCTATGAAGGCAGTCATCTCTGTCCTTCCTTTATGAAGCACAAGGGGTGTAGGATGTAGTTAAGGACATGTGGGCATGGCTTTGTACCACGGTGGGTCCGAGGGACACACTCCGAGCACGGCACATCTCCAGCCGCCTGCCCCGGCTGAGCAGGGACCCAGCACTTGTTGCCGGAGCCAAGATACATCTCCAGAGACAAACCTTGAGCTTTCTGCTTCTCAAAACACGGTTCCAGCAGCTATTTGTGGAATAATGGTTTGTAGAAAGCTGGCCATGGAGAATCTGCTGTTGGAGTATGGGAAGAAATGCAACGCCAGGACTTTGGAGATGGGAACCCAAAGTGAGATTCTTGAACTTCTCCTGGTCTCCTGAACCCTGACCTGGCTCCTGCAGAACTAGCAAACATTTTAAAAGAAGGCGGTATAGGAGGACTAAATAATACCAAACCCAGCTGTGCATCAACGCATGGGACCTAAGAGCATCCCGAGGTGGGAGACTTTGTCTGGGAGCCTCCTGGAGGGGAAGGGCCGTTGGTTGGGCCGGGCTGGGTCGGTCCATGTTGGCGTCGTGCATGCAAGAGTCATCCAGAAATGCCATGCAAGTTCAGGCTTCGGAAGGATGACAGCAAGCCTGCCGTTACTAAGCAGTGATGTGAAAGCAGGGGTTTTGTTTTTCCAAAAGCTCTTCAGATAGTTTAAGACCCAAGTTTAAAACAAGACAGTAACGAAGATGCAGGAGGAGAGGGCTATGTGAGCTTGACTGGGCTCTATAGAAGTAATTGCCATATTATGGAGATCTGGCTCTGCTCCAGAGTACATCTCGCTTAATTATCTGAAACTGATAGTGACACGCAGCTTGCCAATTATTTGACATGATAGTTTATTTTTTATTTTATCTTTAAGGGAACAAGGGATCATTGCACATAAAAGCATAAACTCCATAAACTCACCAGTGTTGTTTCTTAAAAATTGTATCAGTTTCTCTTAGCACCTTATCATCTTGGTTTTCTGTTAAATTTTGCATATTTCTTTCCTGAAGAAAACCAGCACTGATTCAGATGCGATGCAATGCAGTGTCACGCGCGGCCGGGGAGGAGAGCTGCGGCTGCGGAGCGGTGCTGGGGCTCACCTGCGGGCTGCGCCTTCTGCCTCCCGGAGGTACCGGTAACAGTCGATCTCCTGATTTAGCCATAATAGCACGCACCGTTATGCAGCCTCAGCTGTCGCTATCAGCGGGCAATGTCGGTTGTACAATCACAGTGTATGATTCTGCACCCAAAAAAGTTCCATTTCAATTCTGTTTGTTTCTGATGTGTGGAGCGCTGCTGAGCGTACAGTGCTGGCTTTACCGTGAAGATGTGTTTGCATTTCGTCTCTCCCTTTGGTTTGGGGGGAGAAAAAAAAACCCCAAAACAACCCACAGAAAACCAGTGTTGCTTCCACTTTTGGCCTTAAAGTTATGGTGTGGATGGCAATTCAATCTCCAAGTTCCCAAATCTGTCTGTAAACCTGATCTGGGTGGGCTGTGCGCTGATGGCTCTGTTACCAGATCAAAGTTACAGACCCCGGGCACTTCTGGACACCAGTCTGAGATTCGCTGTAGAGGATCTCTGGAGAGAGGACACCTTAGGCAATAAAATCATGACCTGCGAAAATGCCATGAGTGAGAATCCCAAGTTGTGCCCTTTAAATAGGGGAAAGGGAGTTTTCCAGCACGTCTGAGTCTCCCTGCTTTTGGGGGAGGATATTCATCGGCAGTGATCTCATATTTTATTTCCATTTTGATATCGGGTGAAACATGCTTGATTTTAATTTCTCTTTGCACTTGTAACTAGCCTGTGTTCTCATTTCTGTGCTTAGCCAGACCTGAAATCGCCGAAGACAAAGGAAGCTGGTGAGAAAAAAAAAAAGTGCCAAACAAATTTGTTTTCATAGGATCCCTAATTTCTCTTTAATGAACTATAATATGTGTAATTTTAAGCACACATTTTGCACATTTTAAAAAATGCATTTTTGCGGAAGAAGTCTGTAGCTGCTGCCGGTACCACCCAGCTGGTCTGGATCTGGTGCAATGGTCTGGTTCCCTTAAAATTTCGTGATAAAAAAAATGTTGCTAGCGCAGAACAGCTATTGTTTGTGTAGCTGGCAGAGAACCCGAAGCGTAACACTCCAGTAAGTTTGCATTACTGTGGATTGCTTTGGCTCGAGAAGGATCCCTTTTTTTTAATCCTTCTTGGCACCTTCGAGGGTGCCCTGTTTCATTTGTTTTCTGTTGCTGATTCATTTCTTCAAAGAGATATTTAAGACGTAATGAGTTCAGCCTGAGGAGAGCGGCTGCTGCGCGTTAGCAAGGAAGCCAACACGTTTCCATAGGCATTGCCAATGAATCGATCTGTTCCAAAAACCCGAGAGGTTTCCAATATTTCCAAATATGGGAAACAGACAGAAGCACGTTAAGAGCATCCCAAAGCTGAGGTCAGACTGACTCAGCGAGAATTCCTTCTGCAGGGATTTCCCCAGACTTCCGCTAGAGAAGGAATGGGAAGAGCGGATGAGGAGCACCCCTGCGGGGGGGTGGCGTGGGAAACGGGGCACGGCCACCTGTCCCCGCCCGAGTCCACCCAGTGCTCTGGTGACACTGATGGTGGAACTTCTGGGTGTTCCCTGAGCTCTCGCTTCTGCTCCTGCTGACATTGGGGAGGACATCAGGCAGGATCTGCATAACACGGTGGAAAGTGGGAATGACGTTTGGGGGTTCTGTGTCTCTGGTTTTATTTTGCATCCGAATGTTCAGTTCATTAAGATTTTGAGAAACTTATACGTGAGGTTTGGGTCATGGCTCATAAAAACACAGAAACTTGCATCGAGCCATATTATGAGCCAATGTTTGCCCACTTTTTAAAATATCACTTTCCCAAAGGAAGAGCTAGAGGAAAGATCAGAGAATTAGTTTCTTTGCTAAGTGTGTCTGAAAAAGCTACGGGTCCTTAAAGCTTAGTCCTTAGATTTATGTCTAGGGGAGATTGTATCATGAGAAGCTTTTCCACAAGTGAGGTGAAACCTGAAATGATAGTCCTGTCTGAAAATCCCACAAGGAATGAAGTTTTTCAAGGAAATTTAAATTAGCATGTAGGGGGATGTAAGAGTTGGAGAGTTGATCTAAATTTTAAGCACAGTGGCGGTGCGGATGTGCCGGTTCTGTTTGCCAAGGTGAGACAAGGGCGGGCTGCGTTTTTTAGTGTGCTGAACTACTGCGTCTCTATAGAAGTACTGAGAGAGTAACCACCATGACATTATTTTCTGATCTTGGTACACCTGAAGACTTACTCAGAGACCTGAAAGGTCCCCAGCCTGTCAATGGATCCACTGTGCCGATAGCCCGGTCTGGTCTCCACTGGGGAGAAGACGCTCCGAGGGCTGGAGCCCCTCTGCTGGGAGGACAGGCTGGGAGAGTTGGGGGGGTTCAGCCTGGAGAAGAGAAGGCTCCGGGGAGACCTCAGAGCCCCTTCCAGTGCCTAAAGGGGCTCCAGGAGAGCTGGGGGGGACTCTGGATCAGGGAGGGGAGCCAGGGGACGAGGGGGAATGGTTTTACACTGAAAGAGGAGAGATTGAGATGAGATCTGAGGAAGAAATTCTTCCCTGTGCGGGCGGTGAGCCCCTGGCGCAGACTGCCCCGAGAAGCTGTGGCTGCCCCATCCCTGGAGGTGTGCGAGGCGGGGTTGGGCGGGGCTGGGAGCACCCTGGGCTGGGGGGAGGTGTCCCTGCCTGGGGCAGGGGGGTGGGACTAGGTCATCTTTAAGGTCCCTTCCAACCCAAACCATTCTGTGACTTCGGGGACTCGCCAATCAAAGACCCCCAAACCACTTCCCTTGAAAACCCAAATATGAAAAATATTATTGAACTTTCTCACGGGATGCAGGGAGGAGTCACGGTGTGTGTTAGAACTGCTGTCTGGTCATTGGAAAGTGGCGGAGGACTTTGGCAGATTCCTTAGTGGAAATGCTGCTGCAGTCAGAGGACTGAATTGTCAGAACTAAACAAAGAGAAATATTGTTTGTTTTGTGAGCTGCTGTAGTAAACATACACATTTTTACACATGTTAAGCGATGATATTCTCATTCAAAACAAACAGAGATTTATTTTCTCTACTGTAACTGTACTTTGAGAGCTGAGTCTATCTTCTCAAGCACCTTTTTCAGGCATCATGGCCGTTTCCTCTGTAGGTTACATGAGGGTTGCCCATTCCGGCACTAAGCAGAAGGAGCCAGAGGATGCTGCCCGTGCTGCTGCACCCCCTCCTGCTGCCAGTGCCTCTCCGTGCTCGGGACCTGTGCCCCGAGACCCTCCCAGTCCATGCAAGACTACTGGTAACCTGGAGGAAAATATTTCCCAATGTATGCAGAATTCACTTGCCAGCCTGGCAGTCGGACACATAACAGAGGATCATTGCAATGCAATGTAAATATTTGCCAAACGCGGGGGCTTTTCTGCCGGGAGCCTGCTGCCGGCTGGGCTGTACCCCAGTACGCTGGCGTGGTTGCCCGTGGGCTGCTGGATGTGCCCCGGGGGCTAGCGGCACAGCCGGGCTCGTGGCCCTGCCGAGGGATGGCGGGGGGCAGGCAGGGCGCATCGCTCACCCCTCGTACCCAGGAATTAAAGCTGGGCAGAGCCCTCGCAGCTAAAACCGAACAGCCCTTGATTCCTCCGTGGTAAAGGATGATAAAACAGGGCTTTCCGAAAGCCAGGCGATTCAGTGGTGGTGGGAGGAGATGGCTTGCGCTCGATTGCCGAGGCAGCGTGCAAGGAGATGGGCAATTACCTCCTTAAGTAATTCTCTGACCTTATGAGGGCTAGTTTCCTACAGATTTATGCCTCCTGGTATTTAAATAAGTGCAAACTTCAATTGAAGCTTTTTTGACATTCAGAGCACTTTCCTTCCTCGTGGATGCTCGGGCACTCAAGAAAAGATGAGGTTTTGCCATCACCTTCTTTCAGTCTGAGCACTTAGAGCATCTCTCTCCTCCTCCCTGCCCTGCTGGTCATGATGGCAGAGGTATTCGTTCGGTCTTCGAAGGAGCGACCTGGCTTTTCAGGTTTGTACAACAGCTACTAGTGCTTTCAGATGTGTTTGTGGAGGAATGCAGGTATGTTTGGGCAAATATCCCCTAAAAAAGAGGGTATGATGAAAAAACTTTGCTTCTGTAGGAGCCAGGCTAAGGAGTCTGGAGCTGTGCTGGGGCAGCTCCAGGGGGATGGACAGGCTGGAGAGGTGGGCCCGTGCCCACCTGGCGGAGTGACTTGGGGCGGAGTGGCTCGATAGCTGCCCGGCGGAGAAGGCCCTGGGGGTGTTGGTGGACAGACGGCTGAATATGAGCCGGCAGAGTGCCCAGGTGGCCAAGAAGGCCAACGGCATCCTGGCCGGTATCAGGAACAGTGTGGCCAGCAGGACTGGGGCAGTGATGGTCTCCCTGTACTCGGCACTGGTGAGGCCCCACCTTGAGTGCTGTGTTCAGTTTTGGGCCCCTCACGACAAGAAAGACATTGAAGTGCTGGAGCGTGTCCAGAGAAGGGCAATGGAGCTGTGAGGGGTCTGGGGGACACGTCTGATGAGGAGCGGCTGAGGGACCTGGGGGTGTTCAGCCCGGAGAAGAGGAGGCTGAGGGGAGACCTTCTCGCTCTCTCCAAGTACCTGAAAGGAGGGGGTAGAGAGATGGGGACTGACCTCTTCTCCCCAGTGACAAGTGAGAGGACGAGAGGAAATGGGTTCAAGTTGCACCAGGGGAGGTGTAGGTTGGATATTAGGAGAAATTTTTTCACTGCAAGGGTTCTCCGGCATTGGACCAGGCTGCCCAGGGAGGGGGTGGATTCGCCATCCCTGGAGGTGTTTAAAAAAAGGGCAGACGTGGTACTTGGGGATATGGTTTAGAAGTGGTTTTGTCAGGTCAGGTTAATGGTTGCACTTGATCATCTTAAAGGTCCCTTCCAACCTCAACGATTCTATGATTCTGTGCTAACCTTATGAAGTTCAACAAGGCCAAGTGCAAGGTCCTGTGTCTGGGTCAGGGCAATCCCAAGCACAGATCCAGGCCGGGCGGGGAATGGCTGGAGAGCCGCCCTGAGGAAAAGGACCTGGGGGTGCTGATTGATGAGAAGATCAACATGAGCCGGCAATGGACGATCGCAGCCCAGAAGGCCAACCACGTCCTGGGCTGCATGAGAAGTGTGGCCAGCAGGGCGAGGGGGGGATTGTGCCCCTCTGCTGCGCTCTGGGGAGACCCCCCTGCAGTGCTGCCTCCAGCTCGGGGGGTCCCAACAGCAGAAGGACACGGAGCTGTCGGAGCGGGGCCAGAGGAGGCCCCGGAGATGCTGGGAGGGCTGGAGCCCCTCTGCTGGGAGGACAGGCTGGGAGAGTTGGGGGGGTTCAGCCTGGAGAAGAGAAGGCTCCGGGGAGACCTCAGAGCCCCTTCCAGTGCCTAACGGGGCTCCAGGAGACCTGGGGAGGGACTCTGGATCAGGGAGGGGAGCCATGGGACGAGGGGGAATGGCTTCAAACTGGAAGAGGGGAAGTTGAGATGAGATATGAGGAAGAAGTTCTTTCCTGTGAGGGTGGTGAGCCCCTGGCGCAGACTGCCCCGAGAAGCTGTGGCTGCCCCATCCCTGGAGGTGTTCAAGGCCAGGTTGGACGGGGCTGGGAGCACCCTGGGCTGGGGGGAGGTGGCCCTGCCCAGGGCAGGGGGTGGCACTGGATGAGCTTTAACGTCCCTTCCAACCCAGACCATTCTATGTTTCTATGATGAACACTCATCACTCAGAAGCTCATTACTGACCTTCGTAATGTTTAGTGGCGAGTGAGAGATGAAGGGCGTTGGGCTGATGCTGTTGGCAGATGGGTCTTCCGTGTGGCTGTCGTATTTCTGTGCCTTCTTTTTAAAAGGTATCTTCAGGCTGGGTTGCTGTTCAAAGCTATATATGCTTGTCTAAAAAGTACCTAAGTACTCTGTCAGTCGGGCTTGCGGAGCCCCAGAGCAGCCTGGCTGGCTGCCGTGCCTCTCGGTAGCGCCGTGCTGTTGGTGTGAGCTCCCTCCCAGCCAGGGGCAGCGGTGGAGGGCTGCAGCGCTGGAGGGCTGCAGGGATGTAGAGATGCCAGGCTACAGGGCGGAGGGAGGTTCAGGGCTCCTGCTGGTGCTTTGCTCCTGAAGACCTTACTGCCACGTTTACCTTCTAAAGCTGTTCCGAGTCAAACAATTGTAATTAAGAAGTTGGAAATTGTTTATTTCCTATTAATTAAATTATTATTGTTGGTACCATTTCACTGAGTTCCAGTATAAAAATGGAAAAATGAGCCTATCCTTTAGAAAAGACTGGTGATAGTTCTCCATATTGCTTCCGCTGTAGAGTTATATACGCGTACGTGTGTGTGTATCTGTCTATCTGTAGTTATGTGTAACATGCTGCTATTTTTCATTTCACCAAAAAGTGAAAGTCCTATACTAATTTTCTGACCTCTTTTTAGGGCAACTTATTAATCTATGGAATAGCAATGAGGTGACTAATCTTCGACACTATCCATTTTTAACTAAAAAAAGTAAAATATTTCTGTGTCAACATTCATAAGCCAGCTCATGCTTTTTCCAGCTTGCTGTGATGCCCTCGAGTCCCTCGTGTCTGTGCCAGGCGGTACCGTAACCTGCTGAGAGCTCTTCCTTTCTAGAAATGTCCATTCATTTTGGTATCACCCTTCACCCTTCCATCTCATTGCCATTCTTCTATTTTCCATCCCAGGTCACTGAATATATTATTTTTGTTACTTTCCAGTACATTAGAAAAATAGATCTTCAGTAGCAATTTCCTTTTTTTTTTTTAATTTAAAAATAGGAAAACTCAAACAAGAATAAAACCACAGGAAACCTGGACAAAGAACTGCAAAGTAATCAGTGTAATTCTGCCAAAAGCAATGAGGCTGCCAAAATTTCAGGTGTTGTTTCTGTTGAGATGGGAAACAAGGAAAGTCTTCATTTCCAAAATCCTCCTCCTTTCTTCTCCCTGCCTTCAGAAGCGGTCCGTGGGCAGTCCAGCTCGCCAGCCTGGGTCAGGGGGTGGCGTCAGGCGGGGATGGCTGGTGCTGGGGTCGGGTGCCCCGGGGATGTGCCGCTTCACCTTCCCACCCTGCGGATGGAATAGCCTGTCACCTGTAAGGCCTGCAGATGCTTCAGCGGGTTGTTTTATGTAAAGACTTGCTTAGACATCCATGTAAAGGATCATGAGAATGGCTGGAGTTATCCCGATCTTCATGAAGCTGTGGCTGCCCCATCCCTGGAGGTGTGCAAGGCCAGGTTGGACGGGGCTGGGAGCACCCTGGGCTGGGGGGAGGTGTCCCTGCCTGGGGCAAGGGGTGGCACTGGATGAGCTTTATTGTCCTGTCTAACCCAAACCATTCTATGATCCTGTGATTCTGTGAAATGCCGTGTGCTGGGAATCGAGTAGCAATCCCACAGGGTGCCTTCAGCACGTCCTCACAGTACGGCTTGTCTCCTCTAAAGAGTGTCGTGGAAACTGTCCCTTTTAATGACAGATCCGTAGACATTTGCTGCTGAAAACCAGACCATATGGAGGCAGTTTTACGGTCCGTGCTCAGAAAGGTCCTTGCTGTGCTAACCAGCTTTCCAGGAGTTTCTCCTCAGCACCAACCCTCCTTTTCTGTCTTGGCTGTGAACCAGTAAATGTTTGGCTTCCAGTTCAGTCCCATTCACTGGAACAAGGAAAAACTGCGTGCAGATTGTCCCCCTTGCACTTGCATCGCATAAGAAAAAAGAGAAAATGAAGGGTGAATCCTGCACCGTTTCGTCCAGCGAGTCTGGCTGTGGCTCGCGTGGGGTCGGGGGGAAATGTGCTTTATGACCCCCTGGGGCAGATGCTGTGCATGCGTGGCCTGTCCTCCTCAGTCAGCAAGCAATCGAGTCCTGTCCGCATCTCACTGTTAAATTTGCTTCGGTTGCTGGTTTGCACCTGCGAGGCCGAGGGGCCGTCGGGACGTGCCCGGGGAGGGAGCACCCAGCCCCGGTGCGCAGGGGTCATGGTTCGGGCCGCTCAAACCACGGACCGATGCTCTCCCCTACTTCCCTCTCCTCCAGAGAAGGGAGAGCATCTCCCTTCAGGGAGAGCAGGACGGGAGAGAAAAGACACTTGCGAGTTTAAAACCTACTGAACTAGTTTAGTGACATATTCATAATAAAAAGAAAAAATGATTGTATCAGATTCAGAAGGTACTGAATGTTTTTAATGACCGCGCCTGGGCCTTTCACAGAGACAGGGTAAGGAAGGAGAATTGAGCCGAGGTGGCTTCTAGGCCAGCTGGAAGCGGCTCTGAGGAGAAGCTGAATGTAGCCGGAGGAGTCTGCGTGGTTTGTAAAAACTGATTATTTTTTTTTTTTGTGTTACTGATCAATTCCTTCTTCGGTGAAGCAAAGAGGCTTCCCTTGTCCTTTGCAAATACACAATATTGCCCCAAATTACTTAATCGTGATGGATGTTGCTTCGAAGTGAAGCAAGTTCATGGGCCCTGATCGTCACTGACTTCTGGGGTCATAAAATGGTAACAGCAATAATAAAAATAAATTGGTGTGTTTCTGTGTCTGACTCTTGTTGGCCGTTAGACACAGTGATTGAGATTACTAATTTCATTGCTCTCCTCTTTTCAGTAGGAAGTTACGTGTTTATGTTCCAAGAATTTTTACAAACTAATCCTCCCTGTCGCTGACAAGCGTTTGGCCGGACCAAGACGAGCAAAGCGGGGTCCTCACAGGGGAGCAGGATGACAAGTGTCCTCATCACCTTGTCCTGGCGCAGCCGGCGCGAGGTCCTTCTCCTGGGTGAGCGCCCCTGGGGCTGGGAACAGGCACAGTCCTCCGGAGTGATATTTCAGTGATGAAAGAGTTAGACCAGATACAGATTTATTCTGTTTCCTGATTACCGAACCGTCCTGCAGTGGGCTTTTCTGCCCGTGGCCTTCCTCACCACCAGAGAGACTGCATTTCTCTGCTGGGCTTGGCTTCTGTCGGGTGGTGGGTTTGTTCTGATGCTTCTTGCCCAACCTGCTTAGTCCTAGTTGCACAGTTCCTTAGGTTATTATCTCCTTTTTCAAGTTTTTTTAACTTTTCCTCCATTTCTTTCTCTCAGCTCAAGTCCATATCCCACAGGAGACATTAGAGAGACAACAGAAATGAGTTAAATGTGAAATGTTGTCAATGATTTTTATAAGCAAGCTGTGGTTTCCCTGCAGCATCGTGCATTGGATTTTCATTCCCGGTGCAAACGACTGAGCTACCCGCGGCAGCAGTGGCGTATTACACACATTTCTCAAATTGGAGAAGGGCTGTGTGTAGTGCCCGTATCAAATTGTAGAAGCAGAGAATGGTTTGGGTTGGAATGGACCTTAAAGCTCATCCAGTTCCGCCCCCCCTGCCCTGGGCAGGGCCACCTCCCACCAGCCCAGGTTGCTCCAAGCCCCGTCCAACCTGGCCTTGGACACCTCCAGGGATGGGGCAGCCTGCGCCAGGGGCTCACCGCCCCCACAGGCAACAATTTCTTCCTGATATCTAACGTAAATCTACTAAATCCTTCTTGGGCTTAATGCCTCAAGCTCAGTGCCTCAGACCACGAGGAGTATTTTGTAGAACTGGTTGGCCACCGTAGGGAGGTGGTGATGCAGATGCTGCGGTGGGGACAGGCACCTTTCCCTCTTACCTGGCACCGTGTCCGTGTTGCGATGGCTGTGCCTGTGCGGGAGGGCAGCATCTTCCAGGGACGGGATGAGGCTGACACGTGCCTGCCCGGTGATGCAGACGTGCTCGTTAGCTGCTGCTGAGGAATTGATTACTGCATGGCTTCGCTCATCAGCTCTTCAATTTTCTGTTCCTTCCAGTAGTTTCCAGGAATTTGGTGAGATTCCTTCAGAGGTTAATGCTTTTCTTTAGACCAGTTTTGTAATTTGGCCGTGTTACAATAGTTTGATTATTTTTGAATAAGCCCTATATATATGTATATATTTATCTTTAGCTAAATACAGGTCTTGGTCCCTGTTTGTCCATGGCCCCTTGGCTGCACAGTGTTGAGGGCAGGGCCAGAAGAGCAGATAAGCAACCTTGTGCCCTTCAGCTGGAACAGGGACAGAGGGCTGGCTGGGAGAGGACGTCTGTAAGGTCATGGGAGATGTGGGGGGCGTAAGCGAGTATCAGCCTCTCACAAAGACACAGAGTTACCAGATGTTGGACAAGAAAGACCTAGAATATTTGGAAGTTCATCCTAAAGAGTTTCGTCAATGCAAATGTGTGGTTTCATCTTGATGGGTGACGAAGAGTTACTAGAGACATTTGTGGACAAAAAAAGCCCATTATGGTTTATTCAATTCTTTGAGCAGTGGGTATTTTAAGGTTTGGAAGAGTATCCTATTGAAGTATTAAGCTATCTCCCTGCTTTTTACTTAGACCTTTTCCCTGTCTATCACTACATCCTCACTCCTCCCGCAGCATTTGCAATTAGCTGTAGCCGGGTGCTGGTCGGGAAGGACCTTTGCTCTGCTGCAGTGTGTCCATCCTACACGTACCGTTCTTACGGGTACAGTACTGCAGCACATTTTTACATGTTTGTGAATTCACACCACATTTCAGACCAGGGGTCTCCCCGCAGTCAACAGGAGGCGTCCATCAGCGGCACTCCCGCTGTGCTGGTGCCTGTTCTTCAGGTATGTGCAAGGGTTGCTTCTTTGCTTTGTTATGTTTTCTCTTAATTGGATGTTATATCCCATTAGATTGTTAATCGGTGCTCCATCTTTTGCTGATTTTAGTCTGAAAAATCCACAGAACCCCAGGAAACGTTGAGTAAAATTCTGACCCTTGGCAGAGAAGGAGGGGTTTGATGTGCTCAGTGCCACAGTTCCTCCCCGCGTCTCTGAAACGGGTTTTACGGCACTCCGCTCATCCGCTCCATGAGTTGGTATGCGTTCTGGATTATTATCAGAAAGAAATAAGGAATTGATGGCAAGTTTGTGAGTTGTGTCCTCTGCTCCCCAAACTGTCGCTTTCTGTAGGTACTCACTGCAAAAGGAAACAGCAGCTCTGTCTGCCGCTGTGAGGCAAGCGCTTTTGAGTGTTTAGCTTCAACGTTAGTGTTTTCTTTCATATTTATACGTTGTCTCCTGCTTTAGGCTTTTCTGGGGTTGGTTGGTTGGGTTTTCTTTGCTTTTTGTGTGCAGAAGGGTGTGGAAAGGGCGAAGCCCACACCCCGCCTTCCATCAGCATCGCTCCGCGGGGCCCTCGGGACCTGTGAGGTAGAGCCTTTCCCTGGCAGAGCCAGACCACTGAGTATTTAATGCTCTTTGTTAATACATTCTTATTACATTTCAATTTGGATGTAAAAAAGAGTCACTGTGGCTCACATTTGACTCAGAAATAAGCATATCGCGGAGTACCTGCCGGGCTTCTTATTGAGTGTGGGATTTCCAGTGTTGCATCAGTGATTTGAAAGTCAACAAAATTACACTGCCAATAGGTTTTCTACTCTTTGGTCATGGGCACACTTTTGAAATTTAACTTCTTGGGCTTTTATTGCTGAAAATTTTTGTGGTCTTTGCAAACCAAAGGTGATCCTGTCTGTGCAGAGCAGAATGTAGTGAATATACACGCAAACGAGCAAGAGTAAAATTTCTGACAAAGCAGAGGAACTAAAACTCTGTTGTGCCAGGAGGAAAACAAGGTGCTAGAATAGATTAAAACAGTGCAGGAAAGGAAGCAAAATTCCTGTCTTCCCACGCCTGAGACCAGCTACACCATCAGGAAGGTGCCGTACCCAAGGAAGCCGGGATCTGTGTGGATTTCAGCCCAGTGGCTCCACGCTTCAGCCGGTGAAGCAATGGAAATCTTCCGGGTGTTTGCCTCCGTCAAAGGATTAATCTGGGAAATGGCAGGAGTGGAGACCGCGGGGTTTTCCCAGGTGTGGAAAGGGCTGGGACCCGGGGGGATAACGCCAGTGTCGGGGAGGTCCGTTGTTGGCTCTGGGGGAGGATTCCGTGGTGCCGGGGCTGTGCCCGGCCGGTGCCCCATGCCCGGCCCGTGCGTCTGCACTGGTGGCACCGGCAGCACTGCCGGAACAGAACTGGTAGGTGGTGCCCTGCGGTGGAGTGTGTGCACTGATTACCTATGTACAGGGGTGCTAAATTGTGTTTTCAGTTTGTTTTCTTGTTTCTGAGCTATTTAAGGTGTGAGTAAGCATTGAATCCTTCTGTCCTCTTTCCGAGGCTGTTGGTGTCTTCCCACCGACTCCAGTGGGCTCTGACGAGAGGTTTTCAGTAACAGGGAACACCGCTGTGCAGCCTCCATCTCTCAGCCGCAGAGGCGCAGCGTTTTTTTCTTGCTTTAAGGCAGTGCCCTCTGTGATGGGTACCGTTTGGACAGTAGTCTCCAGTTGAAAAATAACTTACCCGATTTAAAGGTGTTTTTTAAATAACTAATATTTTAATGGTGTGTCCTGATTTTGTTGAAATATCATAGAATTAATTTGAAATGCACCAAGGCAATGAAGCTTTTGTGTTTTAAAGCCGGTTTGTGATGCGATGGACATCCCTGCTTTGCCATGGGTTCCCGCTGCGAGCTCTCCCGGGGCCGGACCGCTCGCTCGCCCTCAGCTCCCGCCTGGGGAACGCGGCTGGGTCCGAGCAGGCTGGCGCTGGGTGAGGGTGAGGATGAGCGCGGGGGGAGGAAGGCAAAGNTCCCGGCCCTGCCGCAGCCTCCCCGTCTGCCCCCCGCCGTGGGGACGGGCGGGCTGGGCGCAGTCGGTCCGTCTGTGACACCGGGGCCGGTGCTGGGTCCCAGCCGGTGGCCCCTCCGTACCTGAACCCCTTTGGGTCTGCAGCTGAAGGTCTCGCAGAGGTTTCCGTTTCAAGTGCAAAGTTGCTCTTGCAAGTTCGGCTTCGGCGTGGTTTACTCTTGCCCGGGGAACGCGGCTGGGTCCGAGCAGGCTGGCGCTGGGTGAGGGTGAGGATGAGCGCGGGGGGAGGAAGGCAAAGCCGCCGTGCCCCCCCGGCTGGGAGCAGGGAGCAGAGCAGGGCTGGGCTCCACTGGGCGAGAAAAGAAGTTAATTCACCCACTGCGGGTGTCGTGTGGCTTTGAAAACGGGAGGGGGAATCTTCTGAAAGGAGCAGAGTGCGGGAGGGTAAGAGGGCTCGCTGTGAAGCGATTGTTACGGGCTTAAAATACACCAAAAGTGTTGTTTTGAAACTAAAGGAGGGAAGATTCAGAGTAGGTATAAGGAAGAAATGTTTTACGCTGAGGGCGGTGAGACACTGGCCCAGGTTGCCCGGAGAGGTGGTGGATGCCCCATCCCTGGAAACAGCCCAGGTCAGGTTGGACGGGGCTCTGGGCAACCTGGGCTAGTGGAAGATGTCCCTGCCCATGGCAGGGGGTCGGACTAGATGGCCTTTAAAGGTCCCTTCCAGCCCAAACCGCTCTGTGATTCTATGCTTCCCTGTTTCGGAAAGTTACAGTCAGGGTTCCTCAGCTGTTTGAAGAGCAGCTCTGGCAGGTTCATGCCGTCCTTGGGCTACTGGCCCGGTGTCATTCCCTTCGTTTCCCAGGCGTGGGTCCCGGCAGGCCGTGCTGGCAGTGAAGGCGTCGGGTACCTGTGAGGCACCGGCACCTCCAGCCCCGGGGCAGGGGGGGCTCCCGGCTGCCCCCGCAGAGGCCAAGGCTGCCTAACCCGCTGAGAACCAGCAGAACCGTTGGGATGCTTTCCTGCTCCCTGCTCCCTGTGTAGGTGATGGGACAGCAGTCGGAGCCGAACTCCTGTGAGCGGGGAGCTGGGTACCAGCAGCACTCCCCCCACCTTAGGGGAGGGCATCGTTCATCGTCAGTATCTCACCTCTGTCTCCCCACTTTTCTCCCCACACAGCGGGCAGGCGGTGGGGTACTGTTCTGGAGAGGCGTTTTCTCCGCCCGTTGTGGTGACAGCCTGGAAGATGCCCTTTCCATGCGGTGCTTTCTCTCTGGAGTTACCCCTGTGCTTGGAGCGGGTGGCATGGATGGGAATGGGTCCCTGCAGCAGCAATTTCCCTCCGGAGCGCATCAGTTCTGCTTGGGAGGGGGCTGCGGGACCCCCTTGCACAGCTCCCAGGCACCTCCTTCCCACTGCGCATAATTAATTTGTATTTCTCTTATTTGCTGTGATTTATTGAGGATGTTTGCTGTCATTTCATCATCAGTGTGGGGGGAGCTGGTTGCTTCAGAAGCAGNCCCCTCCACGCTGCTCTGCAGGGACCACAATTTCCTATTGCGTTGTGGGTTTCTCACCAAACAAGTGTTGCGATTGTGTAGTTGCGTTTTAGCGGTTCTTACGGAGGTTATCCGGATCGGCTCCCAGGTTGGCTGAGCGCCTCGCTGGGGCGGCCCACCGTGCCACGCGCCCGCTGCCGTCACCCGGGCACGCTGTGCTCTTGTGGGTGATGCTGTGCCTGAGACAGTCTTACAAAGCCATGAATAAAAACAAGTTCTGAGACATATTTAGGGAAAATAAATGTGAATGACAAACTATGCTGTTCAATAATGCATTAATGTCTTTTGTCCCATGGCGTGAAGGGTAGGTTTGTGCTGCGGGAAGGAAGAGTTTTGGGGTCGGGAGCGTGATTCAGTGCCCATAAAGCTCAACAGAGGGACTCGTGCTGACTTCACCGGGGGTAAGATTAGGCCTATGCGATGGATATTTTCAATATGAATATGTTACAATAAGTTATGTGGCCCCTCTTCTTTTGGAGGCGGTGCCTGTAAAGGCTCTTTAAATCACAGTGGGGAAAATTAGGCTTAAAGCCCCGCCAAGCTGCTAACCTAGCTTTAAGATAATGTTGGAAGTGCCACGGTTTCATTGGAAAAGGTAAGAATTAAAACTTAACAGCAGGAGCAGGAGAACTCAGCCGCCACAGCCAGCTGCTGTGCGGTCCGGGACCAGCGTCATGTTATTCTGCTGTGGGCAGCACGACATCCCTTAACGCGGGTCATTGACACCCACACGCTGTGGAGTGGAGTGATGAGAGCCAAAGGGTCTGTGGAGGCACAGAGTCAACATTTACAAAGACCAGTTTTGCCCTGAAAATCTGTCCTATCCCTTTCACAGGGTGACGAGCGTCAGTAATGTATCTGCTGCCTCTCCTGAGGTCTGTTTTGGTGATGAGCAAGGAGAGGAGGGAGTGAACGGTGATGTGTCTGTGTGGCGCGGGGTAAAACGAGAAATAGCCTTTTTGCTAGGAGTAACAGAGGTGGAAAAGTTCGCCATCTGTTCTGGGAGAAATCTACTGCCTGATTTACTTTGAGTCCTGGTGCGTGCCCGGGGAGGGCGCTTTCTGCTGGAGGTGAGGCACAGCGGGTCAGTTATGTGATGGGGAGTTTCCCATTCTCTTCTTCGGATGCTTAAGCAACAGCGTAAAAATGCCAATTCAGACATGCTGGGTGATGGGGTTGTCCCTTACCGCCGTTCCCAGTTTGGCCAGTGTGGCTGTAAGCATTCCCAGTTTGGCCAGAGCGGCTGTGGGACTTGGTGTCCCCGAGCTGCCCTTGTCTGGGCGCAGAGGGGAGAGGGGACGTTCCGGGGCCGGGGGCTGCAGGGGGCTGGAGCGCTCCCCGGCGCCGGGTTCTACCATCAGGGATGCAAATCAGCGTCTGCTCATCAGGGATGCAAATCAGGGCGGCGTATCACTTGCAGAGGATCTTCAGGTTTCTGAACCTTCCGCTCGTCTGCTGTTGTCCTCCTTTGTCCTTGCAGTGTCCTCGTTGCCGCGCAGTAGAGGCGTAGGTTGCTTGTGGTTGTAAGCGACGGTAAAACGCCTCTGCACTGAAATAATCTTAAAAATGGACAGATGTTCTCCAAACGCATGACTAGCTAGTCAGGGCTCCTTGGCTCTAACGATAATCCAAAACTTCATAGGAAAGATCACTTTTATCCTCCCCCTTCTCAGTAGTGTTTAATAGTAAAATTTGCCTAAATTTAATCATAAAATGCATGAAGTGCGTGGGTGGGTGTTAGGCTCACGTTTAGCTGTTATTCCAGCCCAGGTTATGTTCAGTTCATACCAAAAGCTTATATTGCGTCCTGACGTTAAACTCAATCCACAGAGTTTATTTGTATTCCGAATCCATCTATTGCAAAGATTGCTTTTTATGAGCAGGAAGAACTAGAAAGCATAAATATTTATTCCTTAAAGGTTATGATTGCCTTAAATCATTCAAGCTTATTTGGTGAGCATCAGATATAATTAAACTAAGCAGTTGAACTCGATCTGCATGTGTAGAATAATATATATATGTGTATATATATGTATATGCTTGCCTCCAATATGGATGGAAGCTGTGAGCTAATTGCTTCCATCACATGAAAAGATGCACTGATAACTTTATTGTTCCGGGATGTGATAATAAATCAACATAAAGAAGCAGTTGAAATTATATACTGGAAAGTCGCGGTTCAACATGCAGCATACACCGTGGCAGCAAAATGAGCAGAGCTGATCTCAAGCGGTGTATGTCTCACTGTAGGGAGATAATTAAGCACGTTATGAAAATTATTCCAGTTTTAGGTGTAGACAATTGCTTGTGTACTGAAATTCACGCGCATACCTTAATGTGTCCTTACCTCTACCTGGTGTCCCTACAAACCTCGGAATTTGGGGGTGAACCTCCGAGTGCCTGCATGTGTAGCCCACGTGCGGCTCATGGGCTGTGTGCCGGCGTCCCGGGGCAGCATCCCAGTGCGGCAGGCTCCTGCGAGCGCGCGAGGCAGCGGTGGGATGGGACCCGGGTGGTTTTGGAGCCGGGTGTGATTTTCTCCCCTGCGCAGTAACGCAGCCCCCGGTACGTGGTGGTGGTGGGAGCCGCGGTGCCCGGCCGTGCTCGGGGGCTGGTTTTGGATCCGTGTTTGTCAGTGAGCTTGGCTGGAAAGCGTGGGGCTGCCCGAGACAAGCCTGTCCCCCCAGAGACCTGCAGCAGCAGGAGGGGACCTGGGCTGAGGCCACTGGGTGGCACAGGTTCGCATCTGTAGGGGTGAACCTTTCCCTCCTCCTGCGCAAATTTAAAGGCGGAAAAGGAAAAGCGGGAGAATCCCGGCCATGCTCATCATCTCCAGCATTTTTTGATTTGTTATCTTTAAAGATGGTCATTTTGGATAAATTCGGAATAGCTGCATAGCCTTTTCCGAGTATATTGTTGTAGACAGCAAGGCAGCCATGTGCACATACCTCACCGGAGTCGGAAGAGACCAGATGATGAAACGCCATTTTAATCTGTCTCTGATGACTCTGGAAGTGATAGGATGAAAATGTCCTTTTTGTTATTGTTAAAGTTAATTTGAAAAACCAAAGAAAACCAAACAACTCTTGCTCTGTAAAATGTTACTCATGGAATTAATTGTGCAGTGGTGTACATCTAAGATAGAGATGGCAATCCCAGCTTGAGAAATGGTCTCCAAGGATATGGAAACCAGAATTTGGGTCTGTTCACGCATGTGTCCTTCTGGGCATCTCCATAAAACTGGAGGGGCTGTTGTGCGTCTGCCTTTGCATGGATTGCTCCATATAATCAGAGGCACCTTAGACTTCAGGGTTGGAACTGATGGTTCCTCGGTGTTTCTTTATATCCAGAGAGCTCGTCAAAGTTAATGATTTCGCCAGGGGCTTTGGCAGAAGCAGAAAAAAGAAATTGTCGTTGCCTGAGGTCCGAACATCATCTCGAGCTGGAAAATGGTTCACTGTCTTGTTAGAGATGGCCAAGGTACAAGTGCCTCCGGTCACGCTATTGTGCTGTAGGTCGCACAACAAACATCACACCGACCTGTTCCTTTTCCATAAATGCCTTATTTATCATTCTTTCTTCAAAGCAAATATGGATTAAATTTATCACAATACCTTGCAGGGGGTACTTTCTTTATTATGCCACTGATCGTGTCTTGCAGGAATTTCTCTTACCCTGACTTGATGGCCAAAAAAAAGAGAAGAGAAATAACAAAATGTTTCCTTTTCTGGTGTTTTTTTGTGCAGCTACTTGCCATTAATCTTCCCGGTGCCCCCAGGTAGCCCGCGCTGCCGTTGTGGGGAGGAGCAGCTGTGTCAGGACAGTTACTGCATCGCAGAGGTCTCATTGCTGTCTCCCCTCTCCCTCTGCCCCCGTGATGTTAACGAGCCAGGAGCATCTCTCGGTACCTGTTTCGCTTTGTTCTATACCACTGCAGGTCCGTGGAGAGCTCTCACCAGTTCAGATGGGCACCATGCATGGACATGTACACCTGAGTTATTGCTTAAGAAAGTCTGTGCTTTGTGGATTTATTTTTACATGTGCCTTGAGACATGGCCAACCTAGACGATTCCATGATTCTATGTAGTCTTCTCTGTTGTCTGTCCTGCGCGAACCTCCGCTGGGCCTGGGAGGTTAACGTCGTGTTGGCATTGTCCTCTTGTTCCCCCTTTTCTTCCCCTTGCACTGGCTGGCAGGACGGTGGCTCGCTAATTAATTCCTGGCCTGGGAGGGCTGTATGCCAGGCGTGGGTGAAGGCTGAAGGGTGGGAGGAAGCCTGTAAAAATAGTAAATGTGCTTCTTACGTTCTTACGGTTTTCAAGCCTCTTAGGAGGAGGGCACTGCAGTGAAAGTGTAGGGCTGCGACATGCTGACGTGCGACAGCGGTGGGGCCGGTGGTTGGTGCTGCGCCCACGGGTATACGTACGCATGGACACGTGCGTGGGGCTACGGCGCAAATGGTGTTTGTTTGCAAAATACTCATTGAAGGTGACTTTCCCCTTGTCTCGAAGCCTCGTCCTGCTCCCGGAGTTCAGGGGTGCTCTGCTCAGCACTGCCAGCTCCTGGGGGGAGGGGATCACAGAATCACACCGAATCCCAGCCTGGTCAGGGTTGGAAGGGACCTCTGGAGATCATCTCATCCCACCCCCCGCCAGAGCAGGGGCACCTCCAGCAGTGGCACAGGACGGCGTCCAGGAGGGTTTGGAATGGCTCCAGAGCGGGAGACTCCCCCACCTCTCTGGGCAGCCTCTGCCACTGCTCTGCCACCCGCACAGGAAAGGAGTCCCTCCTCAGGTTTAGGTGGAACATCCTATGCTCAAGTTTGTGCCCGTTCCCTCTTGTCCTGTCACTGGGCACCACTGAAAACAGACTGTTCCCATCCCCCTGGCACCCTCCCTCGCAGTATTGATAAGATCCCCCCTCAGTCTTCTCTTCTCCAGACTAAAAAGCCCCAACTCCCTCAGCCTTTCCTCATCAGAAAGATGCTCCAGTCCCCTCATCACCTTTGTAGCCCTCTGCTGGACCCTCTCCAGCAGTTCCCTGTCCTTGAACCGGGCAGCCCAGAACTGGACACAGCACTCCAGATGCGGCCTCCCCGGGGCAGAGCAGAGGGGGAGGATGACCTCCCTGCCCTGCTGGCCACACTCTTCGTGATGTTGTGCTCATGCATCGCTCTGAGCCCTGGGCTGGAGCTCCCCGGAGGGGCGGAGGAGCAGAGGGGGCTAATGGGGGCAAACCCCCCGCGGATGGGGACTAACCACTCTCTGCCACTTGGTCATATGGAAAAACTGCAGTTGTGCTCCCAGTTGTTCCATTCAGCACATCTGGGAACTCGTTTCTTTTTTCCTTGCTGGATGGGGATTGTGGTTGTCGGAGGTGTTTCATTTGCATTTAAAATTAATAAATCGTCCCTTACCAAGGAATGTCTATAAGACACCCCGGCTAATAGCAAGTTGGTATCATGCAAATGCATTACTGAATATTCAATGAACGTGGCATTCTGACCCCAACTCCTAAAGCTTCATGAACCTCCTGCTTTTCCTAAGATTATTTTTTGGCAAAACTTTACTTTCCCCTGGATGGGTCTTTAGCTGTGTTAACCCTTTAATGGAATATGACTTTTTATAAAATGTTATTTCATAGAATCCTAGAATCATACAACGGTTAGAGTATAAGTTTCTTTATTTTATATCTATTTCTCTTGTTGTAAAAGATTATTAAAAAATGGAATTTGATTGAAATTGTATACTATGTTTTAAATTCCGCTTCACCTGTTAGGAGGGTGAATCCCACAAAGTCCGGTGATAGCCTGAATTCCAGTCTGCTTGAGGAACACGTAATTGGTGATATGCAGAAGTGCACTGGAACGGCAGCTTTGAAACCATGCTGGCTGGGAAAGAGAATAGCCCCGCCGCCGCTGGAATTGTGGTTCTGCAGAGAACGTCAGCAGGTCTGGGTAGAAGAGGTGGGCTTGCCCTGGTTCAGTAGTACTTCCAGCTGGGCAGAAGCAGATGTAGAACATGGCTTGGGCTGCCAGGAAAGCTTTGAAAATAGCAGCATTATCTTCTGTTTCCAAGAGAGACCTTTGTCCATCACAGAGAGCTCTGGGCTTAGGGAGTCCGGGTGAAGGCAGAAATAGATGGCAGGGCCGTGGACGTGCTGCTGGGCACTCTGAGTGGTGTAAACTGGGTTTCTTCAGGCTTTCTGTAGTCCCAATTCCTATTCTGTTCTTCATTTGAACAACCTACTACAGACTATGCAAATTTGTCTTTTCCTGGAGAGTTTCTGGCTTCCACTGCTGTCTCCTGGTCACTGGGGTGGGAGGGCAGGGGCAGGAGGAAAAAATCACCATGAACTTCGTGATGCGGATTTTTACTCATACAAGTAATTCAGGTTACATTCAATGGAATATATGTCTGCCTAAGAGCAAAATGCATGCTTCATTAGCATAATTAGCACCATCATTATTATATTGTTGCTAAAATACCCCTCTTTTGAACGTGTCGTGCCTCTCCCAGCGCGGGTAGCCGGGGTGTGCGGTAGAGCTGTGGCTGCGCAGGGGATGGTACCTCTGCCCGGCTGTGCACCCCAGAGCGAGGAGGAGGTACCCTCTCGTGTCATCGCCGCACGCGAGGCTCTAGTTTTCAGGAGGAAAAAGTGCCCTTTTTAATGATAAAATGATGTTATAGTCGCATTCAAAAATGCAGCCAGCGTTCCCACATTGGTGAGAGTCGGGTTTAATAATCTGCTTTGGCACCTGGAGGCTGAGAAACAAAAATCAATGAAGAGGTTTAGAGCGGGCGAGTGAGTTTTTCTAAGAGAGCGAAGGTTCCAGAAATGATCCCTATTACTGCGAAACGCAGAGGAGTTGGGATGAGAAGTGTTCGACAGCACAAGAGTAGTCAGTGAAAGGAAAAGGCAGTAAATCCTGCAGCTTGCATTGTGCTTGGGAAATGTGATGTTGTTCCCAGAGTCTGCCTTAAACTAGCGCTGTGTCCCTGCTGCCGGCTCAGTTTTGGAGTGGTGGCGTCTAAACAGGGCGTGGAGCCTGCTGATGGGACACCCCGATTTACATCGGAAATGAGGTGATGTGGTTTGGGTCTTCCAGCTTCCGAAAAATGGTTTCGTGTCTAAATGTATAGTTAATGGGAAACTGGTGCGCAAGGTTTGACCTCAAATTCGGCAATAGCCACGAATTCTCAAGGATGAAGTAGCCTGGTTTAATTAGCATGGTTTTAGGAGCAGACCTGGGTTGCTACTTTATCGTGAATGACGCGTATGAGCAATTTAGTGATTTTCGGTTTTGTGGATTGTCTCAGCAGACTGTGATTCCCTTGGATAAAGCTGCTCTTTTAAATTAATGGCAAAATAGTTTCCCATGGATGGAGTGGGGCACAGAGTTTGTGATGAGTAACAGTAGAAACTGGAGGTGTGTTATTTAGTCTTAAATAAGAAAACTGATCTTGCTGTAATCTGTTCTGAAAGCATTAACGATCCTTGCAAATTCTTATTTTGAGGGCCACATTTTTATTAGTTTAAAATTTCCACCGATGCTTATTTGCTGAGAATCGGTGGACATCGTGGCCAGACTAGACCGGTAATTCAATTAAACACAAACCCTATCGGTTTAGGGGAGGGGGAGAAATGTTTAGCAGAAGATTGAAATACGGCTGGGAAAAAAGTGAGGTTTTTAAGGGCATTTTTATTTACTGGGGGAAAAAAAAAGGTTTCCTTATGGTTTGAATGCAGGTTCTGCCTCCAGAATGGATTCTCACGTGGGTCCTCTGCTGCCGACGCAAGTCACCCGGGTAACTGCTGTGTCTGCACCGGCGGTGACCTTCATGGCAACCAACTTGATGGATCAGACATTAACAGGTGCGTTTATGTTTCTATCTACCAATTCTGTTGCTGAAGCATATGTTGTATATTTGCGTACTTCCAACCAAGCCACGCTTTCCACGCTGCCTTAAAAAATCAGCTCAAATTTTATGACGTTTGCTTTAACTCGATAGAAGCGCATTCAGAGTGTTGCAGATCCTGTTTACTCGCTCTGGCAGTTGGCAGTACCTTTGCATTTGATGATACAAAAGGCAAGTTTCCGAAAGGTCCTTGGGCTCTGCGTTTCCCACCCCAGCGGTATTCACGAACGTTACAGTGATAATGTGGTTATCTTTTGGATAGTCACTCCGTGAAGCCTCGTTGGCTGGAGCCTGCGAGGATGCTTTATGCTGCGCTGTGCGATAGAGCTGGTTCATTCACTGTCATGTAAATGTGGGTGCGTTGCTCTGAGCAATGCTCTTCCCAAAGGCTGGAGGAAGTCTTGCGGCTTTCTTTAGATTCACATATACGCACTGCAAATCACGATCAAAAAGTGATCAGGTTTTGGTAGGAGATTGGGAACGTCCTTCCTAATAAGGTGAAATCCCTCTTGTGTCGTCGTGACGTTAGGAGCCCTGTTAATGGAGGTGGGATGCTGTGATGGGACTGGGGGAGGCTGTTCCTCTGCCCGACCTGGGCACGCGCGGCCATGGAGAGGGCTGCCAGCCCTCGCTGGCTGTGTGGCACCGCGGCTTCCGAATGCACCTCCCCAGTCGCATTCCATGGGAAAAACTGGCGTTAATTGGGAATTACTCAGTATGAGCTCAGGCGTGATTTATCTGATCCTTCACGCCTAGGGAACAGCGCGGTTGCAGAGGTGTTGAAGGGTCAGCAATGAATGTACCTGTGCTGTGGTTGTTCATGCACGCATTTTTGGTATAGAAGCTCTCACTTGTCCAGCTAAGCCGGTTCCTTCGTGGGTACCTCAAGCTCACCGGCTCTACCCATGGCTAAGATAAAAGTTTCATAACGTACTTCATGGTCAGCTGTGCTAAGGAAATCCATAAGTGGAGCTGGAGGCTCCCTTTGAAGCGGGTCTGCCTGCTGCCGTACCTGTCTTGAATGAGATCCTCTGATTGAATTTATGTTGCCGAGTATTCCAGCTCTGTCTGGAAATCACTGAAAATTTTATGACACGGACACCTTAAAATGGAAGGAAAGTTCACACGCATCTCTTTTGACGTACGGCAGTTTAAAGTTTCTTGTCTGGTTTGGTTTGCTTTCGGTAAACACCCACTTCTTTTATCCTCTGTGCTGTTATTGTGCTTGAAGACCTGCATACTCCTCCTTAAAGCTACCGAGAATTGCAGTGACTTGCTTGACAGAAGCAAGTGAGGTGGAGGAAATATTAAAACTGTTCAGAGAGTGCAGGAACAGAAGATGAAGATTTGTGCAAGGGTCATGCTGATCTGCAGCTTCTTGCTTGTCAAAAACTGAAATCGTGGTTTCTAACGTATTTCACATCAAATATACTTCATAATCTTCTTCATGGCAGATTTGAAAACACAAACACTCCTGATCTTATCCATTATGCTGAATAAGGATTTAACTGTATAAACCCTTTGATGACTAGATGACTTTTGATAAAGGCCAGCATGATGTTTGGTCAATAGGTCACCTAAATCAAATGGCTGTACTGTTGGGAGGCCATCACTTTGGGAGAGCAATCATTTCATTTTTATGGGCATGCAAGTAACGTCAATAAGATGGACATTATATATTTGTTTCCAGCTTTCACTTGAAAATACAAAATACCTTCTTCCTCCTTTTGTCGTCTTTGATTTGCTGCCAACTACATTTCAGAGGAAAACGGTATACTCAAGGATAGTATGGATGTATACTCAAGGATAGTATGGATGTATACTCAAGGATAGTATGGATTTTTCTTTAAATTTTTTGAGCAGACCACACTCTTCTCTATAGGTTGCTGTAAACTGTCGTTATCTCCAGTGGAAAAACAATCAAAGCAGGAATCGTAATTAAGAGCAAATAACAGTAATAAAGGTGTCTTCACAAGTCAGCCTCAAAGCGCTACAGAAAAGCAGACCTGCCCTTTAGGAAGCCGTTGGAAATGCTGGGAACGCAGAGTCCTGCGGTGACCTGTGCCCGAGTCAGCGGGCGGTGGGGGCCGGGGCTGAGCCACCTGGTGGCTCCACCAGGACCCTGTGCTGGGACCTTCTCGTACCTGGGGACAAAGTCAAGCAAGCCAGCCTCCTCCGTGTCACCAGCGTCGGCCAGGTGGATGGTTAGGGGGCAGAGATGGTGCGAGAAGATACCGTCCTCCAAGTTTGTGGGTTTTTTTGTCACTTTGTTTGTTGTTTTGTTGGTTCTTAAAAGCTCTGGACCTTGGAAAATGTATTCATGGAGTGCCTCCAGCCTAGGAGCACTGAAACGGGGGTGGGTGGTTGTAAGAGAGGACTTAGGGTGGACAACTGGAAGACCAACCCATTTAACCATGAGTTTTACATCTACTATGTGGAGTGCTTTACCGTGCACGCACTGGCCTGTGGCCCCAGGCTTTGCTGCCAGTACCTACGGCGGCAGTATTAGGCCAATGCCCAGATCTTCTATGGCATTACAGCCGCGCTTTTGTTTTGCAGTATAGATAAGCCTTTCTTTGACTTGGTTCCTAAAGAGGAAATGGTGTGTTCAGCAAGGCTTGGCTCTGTTGGGTTTTCCTCGTGACAACACCAAATCCCTCTTTCTCTGAAGCAAAATTAATACAATTTTCTGTATATCTGGAGCAGGAGTAAACTTTGCAACTGTACTGTCTTCCAGTACGCATTTATTTTTGTACTGGAAGCTGGAAAAGTCCACTCTCAAGTACAAATACAACGTTTTTGCATTACAGTAGGTACCAGAGAGGTGGAGCCGTAACTACCACCCTCACAGAGCTCTGCATGATCTTACAGATATTCAGAGCTCAGATCGTTAAGTGCCTTGAAGATCAGGGGCGAGATCTTGATATTTAAAAAGAATCACGTGTAAAGAGCAGAGGAAGGAACATCAGCAAGACTCAGCAAAGGTCTTTGACTTGGAGCCCGGCCTTGTCCAGGCCAGCTGGCAGGGGCGCAGAAGCAGTGGGAGAGGCTGAGAAATGATCCAGAGGCTTAAACGAAGGGGAAATGCAAAACCAGGTAGAAACATCCTGCGATGGGCGTGTGGCTGCCTCGTGCCCAGGGAGGGAGTACGCGAAGGAATGGGGGCCCCATGCTGTTCCCGGTGTTGGTGGGAGCTGGTGCTGCTCTGCGGGATGCGATGCTCATCGTGACGCTCGTAGCCGATGCTCATCGTGACGCTCGTAGCTGATGCTCATCGTGACGCTCGTAGCCGATGCTCATCGTGATGCTTGTAGCAATGCTCATAGTGATGCTCACAGCCTGCGCAGCTCCGTGGGAAACGAATGCACGGAGCCAGTGTGGGAGGTGGGGATGGTACGCTGCCCGCCCTGCCCGGTGACCGAGGGAGTATGATGGTAGGGGGGTTTCAGCTTTTCCTTCTTTAACAAAGAAACTGTTTTCAGGGTAGTGGCAAACAGCATCTATTGGGCAGTGTTGGCTGTGTGCCTGAGAAGTCCAGCGATGAAATGAGTTTGTCCTTGAACTCTGCAGCAGGTGCATAGCTCGTGGTACGGTACAGCGGACAAAGAATAATTTGTCCTTGTTATTCTACTGTTCCCATTACCGATCTCCAGAAAAATAGGGGGGGAATAGGAAGAGATTGCTACAGAAGGAAGAAAGCACTGCTCAAGGAGACTTGTTCTAAGAGGGGAGACGCAGCGTTTGGCAGAGCACAGCAAAGCTGGTGAAAGCAGAAAATAGACCCAAATTAAAGGGTGAAATACAGCGTGCGGGCAGGAGCGGGAGCAGGATCTGTTTCCCTGAAGCAGCGATGATGGGCTGAGGTGGGATTCCCGCCTGCGGGAGCGGGACACGGGCCCGGCCGACACAGCTGGCACTGAAATCCCACAGGTGGCTCGAGCCAGGACCGACAGAGGAGGAACTGTGGGTCGGTCAGGTATGGGGTTTAGGCTGATCTGAAAAAACAAAGGCAACAGGGTTGTGGGGAGAGACCGAACTGAGCTGCAGAGCTGCTGGTGGGATAGTAACAAACGGAGTGCTTAGATGGGCGTGCTTGAAGTAAATCCAATTCTCTGAAACATTTAGAATCAAAATTTTAAACTTCCTTTGAGATTAACGGAGGTTTGGCCTCTAAATATGTTTGCAAAACAAATTATTTTTCTCTCTTCTCCATAGCTGCTTGTGGAATGAATCCCTCTTCCCTTTTCCCTCTTCCCCTTCCTCTCCCTCTTTAATTCTGCTTTTAATAAGATGTTTATGATCATACAACTACATCCTCTGTGATATACCCAAGATAGTTTTGCTACTTCACCTTTACTTTTCGTAGTGTGAATTATTCATGTGTGTCTACCTGCCGTGGAGCCTCGGAGAAGTCTCTTTAATCAGGTAGCTTTATCCTCCCGTCTCCAGCGCATCCTTCGGCAGCATAGCGGCAAGTGCGGGAACACATCGTTAGTAATTACGCCGCTAAGGTTAGGGGCGAAAAAAGCTGCATGATTCTGTTGGAAATATGTCGTGGTGGCTTAATTGTCAGACTGCGGTTTATTTATGCACTTAAGT
>VZSZ01000912.1:477995-500976 GCA_013398815.1 Ibidorhyncha struthersii | reverse complement strand
ACTGCAGGGGGGGGTCTCCCCCAAGCGGAGCAGAAGGGCACAATCCCCCCCCTCGCCCTGCTGGCCACGCTGCTGGGGATGCAGCCTGGGGTGCCGGGGGCTCGCTGGGCTGCCAGCGCACATTGCCAGGTCATCGCCAGCTTTTCAGGGCTGCTCTCCATCCCTCCATCCCCCCAGCCTGGACTGATACAGGGGGTTGCCCTGACCCCAGTGCAGGACCCTGCACTTGGCCTTGTGGAACTTCATGAGGTTCACACAGGCCCACTTCTCCAGCTTGTCCGGGTCCCTCCAGATGGCATGCCTTCCCTCCAGCATGGCAACGCACCACTCCACTTGGTGTCATCTGCAAACTTGCTGAAGGTGCACTTGATCCCACTGTCTATGTCACTGAAGAAGATATTAACAGTACTGCTGCCGGTACGGACCACTGGGGGCCACCGCTTGTCACTTATCTCCATCTGGACGTTGAGCTGTTGACCCCTACCCTCTGGATGTGACAATCCAACCGATTCCTCATCCACTCAACAGTCCACCCATCAAATCCATACCTCTCCAAAGGCCTTACAGAAGTCCAGATAGATAACATCCGTAGCTCTTCCCTTGTCCACTGGTGCAGTCACTCCATCAAAGCCAGAGACAGTCACTCCTGCCGTTGTTATTATGTCTTTGCATAGTACCAGAAAGACTGCTCAGAAGCCGGCAGCCAGGGATGGCAGCGAGGGCGCGGAGCTCTGCGGAGCAGCGTCTGCTCCCCGGGCTCGCTCCGCTGCTCCTGCTGCGCCCGTGCAAGTGATGCCCTTCGGTCCCCTGCTGCCACGTGCGCCGCCCCTCTCCTGGCCATTTCGACCCCGCTCCCCTGCCCGCTCTGCCGCTTTGCCCCTGCCGCCCCGGGGGCCGGCAGGGGCAGGAGCACCCTCCTGCCTGCTCCTGCCCCTCGCTAGGATGGGCATCGCCCCCCTCCTCCGCCTCTGGCGAGGCGGCTCTCCTCGTTGCAGCAGTACGCAGAGTTATACCTGCTGTCCCAAGTGAGCTGTTGGCCTGGACAAAAGCCCGTCTGCTGGTGATTCATTTGTATTGCCCTAAGTGGGGCGACATTTTTATTATTTCCCGTTTATCTGGGCTATTCTCAAGGTAGCTGGTTGTTCATAAAGCTGCTCGTGGAATGACGGCAATAAGGGTAATCCACTTCACGTTAAAGTGAGTGATTTGTATAACAATAACAGTCTTCTGCATCGGCTTTATTTGTTGACTAATCTCTGTCTGTCTTTCAAGGATCATTCTTTTAAACTAGTAAATGAGGACGACAGCACATCGAACGGCAACAAGCCCGTGGCATCCACTCCGGTGCCAGGATCTCCATGGTAAGCAGATGCAATCGGACCAGCTAGAAGCCGTTCATCGGTGCCCTTTCCCTCGCCAAACGCGCATTAGTGGTCTGGTGCGTGGGGAAGGTGCGCTGCCCCGGCTGCTCAGCCGCAGCGCCGGGTTCTGCTGGAGCTTTTCCTCATTAATCGTGTGCATAAGGAGAACGCGGGAGGTAGCCACAAGCCCGGTGTGAGCCAGCTCCCGGGAATGTGCAGGGTAAAGGAGGTGCGCGGCAGAGCTGCGGCTCAGCCGGGGGCCAGCGCTGGCAGGAGGCCACCGATGGTTTCTCTGGCTGGGCCAGCGGGCGCGCGTGGCCACTTGCCAGCTGGGAGCGGGGCCGTGGTCGGCCGTGCTCCTCGGGCAGCTCAGCTTGGGCGGCGCTTGGGTGAATCGGAGAGGAAAGGTTCGTAAGAAATGTTCTTGCTTTTTAGGGCCAGATTCTCTTTCTCTCCCAGTGATTTCATTGGCAGCGGATGACTCTTACTGTCTTGCAAGAATGGGGTTGATTTCAGGTTGTATCAGTGAAAATAGGTTGTGTCTCATGACCCAGATTTCCTGACCACGTTCTCCTTCAGATAACTACATGTCGGGTAACTAAAGCTCTCGTGTCATTTTTAGACAGATGATAACTCTCTTCACTTTCTGTCCTGAATGGCTGTCCAGAAGCATTTTTTCCCTCCTTTACCCTTATGCATTCTTACGCTGGATGAAATAATCAGGTTATACTCAGTGGCTGACATCTATGGGATCTTCGGCTCAGGCACTGCACGTGGACATCAGCCATTACTCGTTGTTACCATATTGTGCCATTTTGCAAACCAGTGCTGTAAGCGCAGTCCGATGTCCTGCTAATCTCAACGTCATAAATACGTGATTTGCATCAATCGTCTCTCATCCTGACAGTTGCTGCTCTGTGGTGGAGTGCAGAGGAACCGCTGGAGCCCAGCGGTGTCACGGGCAGGTCGTGGTTTCATCCACGCTGAGAGAGAGGAGCCGTAGCCCGTGGTACCTGCAGCGGCATCTCACCGCACCCCCTCTTCTCCAGCAGTGTCTGCTGAGCGGTGGATGGGCAGCCGGTGCCTCCGCCGAAGTGCACCGCTCTCGCATCCAAACTGGTGATATTTCGGTCTCTAGGGAGAAACCTTACCTTTCTGGGTTTCCAGAACCAGTGAGTGCTCCGGGTGTGAGAAGGGGCATAAAAACCTGATCCGTGGGACGAGAGGGAGGGGGCATAGTCCTCATGCTGACTGTTGTCCTGCGTTCTGAGGTGGCACTATCTCATCTGCCCCGTGGCTCATGGTGGAACATGGCTGTAGGGTGCTTCAATCACAATTTACAAATTTTTTTGATAGGTTGAAACTAGATATGTGACACAAATTGTGAATTTACTTCCCCCCGCCCCCCCCCGGCCTGTAGGTTGGCTCCCTGCTTCTGTGGGACCCATGGTTGATGTGGCATCACCAGACCCCCGTCAGGAGTAGCTAGAACGTCATTTTTAGTGGCAGAAAAAAAATCAGGAATGTTACCAAACTTTACCTACCTTATGAAATAAAAAAAACCAAAACACTAATATCATCATCTTGTGCCCTTACGCATTCTTAAATTACAATTTTCTAGAGGGAAATATCAACATAACAGTATCTGCATCTCCAGTTTATGCTCTGTGACTGAAACAAAATACCACGCGTCCCCTGCGGATAATTGAAACCGTTATTATACCAAAGAGGAACAGGTGATATGTTACATGGGGAAAGGGACATTAATTTTAAATTAAATGTCAGATTATATTAGTCATGGAAAAGTGAAGAGGTGTCACAAGGGACCCCAGAGTTTCTAACCTGGGGTGGTGGCACGCGAGACCTGGTGATGCTCAGTGGTAATGAGCACCATCAGGACCCGTGTGCGTGGCCGGAGGAGCAGTGAGCACAGCAGTGTCCGGGCAGAGGCAGAACACGCGTCTCCAAACCTGCTGGTTAGAATCAGATAGCGGCTTCGACAGTCCCGCGTGCACGTGGTACCGTCACGCATCCCGAACAAGATGCCCATTTCAAGTTTACTGTCATTTGCAACTGATTCCCCACGCGGTTCAAATCCTGCAGCGTGCGTGTTTGCCGATGAAGGAAATTACAGCGAGGGGCATTTCAGAGCCGGCATCTGCTCCCGGGCAGGATTGGACCATAATTCAAACATTTGTAAAAGGTTAACCATAACCCGGTTATATTAATCAGCTGCGTCTGTCCTCTTCACCTGAATCCCAAGATGTTTTCCTTTACTTCTGGGATGACCATGATGTTTTTTGCAGCGTGGAGCCTTGGTGTGAGATGTTCCCGTGACGGGCCCCTTGGTGTGTCCTGCCGAAGAGGCTCAGGGCTGGTGGGTTGGTGTTTTGGGAGAACAGAGGTTCCTGTGTCTCCAAGGTATAAAGTAAGAAGTAGTAATTAGATTCCACCTAATCACTGTGGAACAGAGGATTAGAGCATCTGTCTTGTGAGGCTCTTTTGTGATCCAAAACATTTGTGTACTAAAAACCCAGAATCTTATTAAAATATTTGTCATGTCCGCGTCACTGAATTCGGGATGCCAAAGATTCCGTGGGATGTAAGTGTGACTGAAGTCCACAGCCAGGTTTGTACAACCAATTTTGTGCTCCTGTTTGTTGGGAGAACGTTTAACTCCACGGAACATAATTACGGTGATGTTGGGGCTCAGTAACACACTTACATGGAGCTGCTCCCGGTGCCGTGCAGCTCCCGCCACGCTTTCTCACTGAGGTTATCTATTTTTCATTACGTGTTTGGGCAAGATCAATGGTGATGTCTTACCAGTGGTACACAGAGTAGGTTGGATTATCTTATTACAGTACTCTGCAGTGATGGAGCATTTTTCATATTTGCAGTCTTTTACTCAGACCAGACTTTTTTTTTTTAAACCGGTTTTGTTCCCTGCTTTTAATAACAGTTAAGCATCAGAGCGTCTAATGATAAAATTTGTCCCTTCCAGGTATTTGTGTTTCAGAGAGACCAATGTTTTCCTATTATAAACGTGAGTGTATGTGTTTGTGTGAGGAAGTCAGAGTGTGTGTATGAGGTTCCTCAGTTTTCATTAGGATTCAGAAAGTGCGGGCTTGAGATCGGTATTCTGTTTGTTTATTTACATATAGATTTAGTGAGGTACAACTTGAGGTTTTTGAATGTCTATTAAGGATGGTGTGATACTGATTTTCATATTATTTTAGCTGATTTAAAATGAATGTCAGGACAAAAAGTTGAACCGCTGTCGTGCATATTTTAGCTGACCAAGTCAAGAAACTGCGGTTTGCACAGCAGCATTCGGTCACGTTCTTCAAATTTGAAACAGAGCCCATAAAAATCGACCTAAACCTTTGTGGCAGACTTCTGCGGGGGCTGGTTGTACCTGTCCGGCACAGCCTGGGGGGGGAGCCGGTGAGGATGCCACGGGGATGCCATGGAGTTGCTGTGGGGATGCCACGGGGATGCCATGGGGATGCCATGGAGTTGCTGTGGGGATGCCACGGGGATGCCACAGGGATGCCATGGGGATACCTGCGTTACACCTCCCCACCAGTGCAGCCCGCTAAGGCTCCCACGCCGCCTGCCAGGCGCAGGCACAGCCCTGGCCCGTGGGCATGGGGGAGACGGCTGTCCAGCCCCGCCGCNTATTTTCCTGTGGCTTCTCTTGCTGTGAGCACCACGGCGTTCCTCCACGCCTGGTTCTTTTTTGCTGCCGTGACAGAATGCTTCACCTGCTGCTTTTTGGGGGGTATTTAGACCATTTCTATGACATTTTATTGATAAGGAGAGAGTCACTGTCCGCGAGGTGAGTGGCGCGGGCTGGCGGGACCTGGGGCAGGCTGTCGGTCTCACCCACGCGCTGCAAACGGAGAGGCAAGAAGCCAGCGGTGGGTTAATTTCTTGTTCGTAGGAGTATCTGACACTATCTAAGCATAGTTTATCACTTGGAATAGGTGTGTAGTCTGGACTGGAGATGACCGGGTCTTCTTCTTCAACCCTACAATGCAGCTGTCCGTCTGGGAGAAGCCGGTGGACCTGAAGCACCGCGGCGACATAAACCGGATCATCGAGGATCCTCCTCACAAGCGCAAGCTGGAAGCTGCAGCAAGTAACTAAACCCCTGTGATTATTTGCCTCTATTTAAACTCAAATGGCGAATGAAACTCGGTGGCTAAATAAGTTCAGTGAAAGTTTGATAACCGTAATTAGGGTGGGTTTCCTTTTGAGATTTCATATAAAGTATTGCGTTAAAATTGGTGTTTATTGCAAAATCCTTGCTTTCACTAACATGCTGAGCTGGGGGATAGAACGTTCTCGTCATTGGCAATGAAGAAACAGGTGGCTTCTTATATGTGATGAATCTTTGATGTATAAATACATCTCGGAAGGCACTGTCTTTATGTTTTATTACACTTATTTCCAAGATGTACATTGGGAATGCATTGCCAATGCATTATTCAGCTGTTGCACAAAAGCAGATACTCCGTAGCTAATGATTGTCCAACCAACTTGTAGAGGGGAGAGAAAATCCCAGTAGTAAACCTCTAATGAGTGCTAAAAGGTTTAGTGGAAACATGGGTGCTTCCATCTAAACATGACTCTGCCTGTCACCTTCCAAACGCCGTGGATTCCTGAAGGGGAGAGTACGGCCAAAGAACAGCGTGCTGATCTGCAGTAATCCGTGTTCAGTGGCTCCAAGTACAGCTGCACCGACACCCCTTGGCTTGTCGGTCATCCAAGGTGTTCACCGTCTGGTCCTCCCAAGACAGCCAGGTCGCGGGGGCAGTTTTCCCACCCCGGCTTTCCCATCCCATGCCCTGCACCGTGCCGTCTTTTTTTCTGCTACCCACACCTCCGTTGTTCAGCCCGGATTTTGTCGGTGCTGGTGACCAGTCCAGGAGCAGCCCAGCGTGCCAGCCTGTGCTTCCCAGTGCAGTAGTGGCTCCGTAGTCAGTTCCACCACATTTTTCTCCAAAGATGATGTTTCGCCAGTTTTTGTGGACTCCCTGTTACTGGGAGCTGCTCCGTGCCATGTCAGTGCTCCTTTTATTCCCTGACGCTCTTCACTGGCTCCCACGTGGGAGCCGTGTCCGTACGACCTGCCGCTCCTGGGAGGACTCACGGTGCACGGCAGTCATTTGGAATGCTGCTTGTCTTGATGAGCTGCTTGTAATTCTTGAATATTCTGCTTTGCAGCAGTTCAGTGGAGAGCCTCCGTCAGCTGATGGCTGTTCTTTAGTGGTGAGGTCTAGAAAAACAGAGGGGAAAAAAATGAGACTTTTCTCATTCTTTTAAAGTTAGTATTTTATCGCTAACGTGAAGTAGCACTGCTGGTCTCGTGAAGTGAGGACCTGCCTTTTCCACTCCTTTAACTGCTGCGAAGCAGGAGCTGTGAGGGTGTGTTTGTGGGCTTGAAACACTACGTGAGCAGGTAGGTAACAGGTAGATAAAAGTGAGAGATAATCAGGATTTATCTTACCAGTATTAGCAGAATTTTACTGAAAAAGAGCTACAAAGAATGGTTTTCTAGTAGTGTAGTCCTTGTCAACATATAATGTCATTATGTTTTTCAGTAGAAGTTTCAATTGGCAGATGCTTGTGTACAGATCATTTTTGTATATGGCTTGGATAACTTGAGCTGTGTATCTAAAAATCCCGAAGTATTTCTGCTGAAGTTCATTCTTCAGGAGAAAAATGCAGCATGCGTTTTTTATTACAGGATATATTGAAAGGTCAATTAATTACTGACAAGGGGGAATGATGGCCAAAGACAAAACTGAGGGTCATTGTTCGTGGTCTATAATTAATTAACAAGAAGACTCTAAAGTCATTGTTGATATGTTTCACTTCAAAAACCTATTTTTTCCTGTGTGTTCCATCCTTTTTATTTATTTAATATCTATATGTACCACCAAGATTTGATTCATGCACCAGTTTCTTTATGACCGTGGCTTTCATTGTTGCTAATAGTCTTAATCTTCCTTGCTATAACTGGGACTTGCGGTTGCTCAGTATTTGAGACAGTCAGGTTATAATTAGTATATATTAGCTGCTGAGGTGAAAGGGATTATTTGTTACCATTTCTTTTAGCTTGTAATCTCGAGTAAATAAATAACACAAATGAGCTGTGTGTTTGCAACAATGGTTGCCAAATTTATTTAGCTGAGTTGCCGCTGCTGAGTTTTAATTAGAATTTTTAAATCGAAGGCATGAAAAAAGTTGGCAAGCATAGTTATTCATGGGGTGCTGTAGGTTATCTGCGCATCGCTCTGCTGAAAGATCAAGTGCATTTATAATTTAGGCGTAAATGAAAAATTACCCATTTATCAATTACTCCGCCTCCACAAAGTATTAGTTCTTAGGGAGATTTATGAGGGTGTCACGGCTGTTTTCTAATCGGCTCCCATCAGCCCATCCCGCGGAATCATTACTGTCTTAGTATGGTCACAGACTGACCACAATATCCCTGTGTCCCCTCAGAGATGCCTTGAAATGCTTCTGTCTCATTGCAGCGGAGGAAGACATTTTTCTCTATTCCTATTCCTTCACCTGCTCGTTGTCCGGATGTTTGGGCCGAGGATGTTATCTTTTCAGCTAATTAAAAGAAAACTGACTTTCTGACTCCAGAAAATGGCATGCTGATTCGTTCGGAGCTGGTGTGATCCCTATTCAAAACCAGTTATGATTTAGTTTACGCTGTTCCCACAAACACTTCGTGCCGGTGAGCGTTCAGACAGAAACACGACGCGCGGTCCCTAGGAGCGGCCCAGGGAAGCTCCTGGGCTTTCGTGCCACACGTGGATGCCAGCTCTCCTTCCAGAACTGCAAATCGGGTTTCTGCGTGTGGCTGATGGATTGACGACGCTTTAACTCACCTGGTAAACGCTGGTGTTTCCTCCTTGTTCTGGAAAATGAAGCGGAATCCATGACATGGCTGGGATTAGCTGAATGATTTAATTAATCAGCACTAAGCTTGATAGACCATCAGATTGGGGCAGCGCTCGGCTTCATGATTTCATGGAAAGATTATTGTCAAGTAATATTCTTCCTCAAAGCTTTAAATCAATTATTAGATTTTGTTCTCGGCTGCCTCTCTTCCCTTTCGCGGTCGGTCTGTAATCTTACCGGCGGTCCAGCGGTGCGATGTGATTCAGTAGGTCCCCAAGTGGGACGTAGATACCATTGGCCACGTCTCATGGAGTTTTCCATTGCACTGAAATCTTAAGGGAAGATGCTGCCTCTAACCTTGTCCCGTTTATCTGAGACACTGTAGCCAGAGCAGGGAGTCGTGCAGGCAAAGCGAGAGGGATTTGGTGTTCCCCTGTTGCTCGCTGGGAGAACCCAAGGTGTGTCAGGAACCGGCGGGTGGAAGCGAATTCTGAAATCAAGGTGTATTGTGTCAGAGTTCTTTTACCTGAAAGCTATATGGTCATTAAAGATTGGGGTTTATAAATGCCCAGCTCATATATTTTTCACAGCAAAATTTAAAAGATTACATATCCTTTTTAGAAATCTGTAAAAGGTCTTGTTGTAAGATGACTTCAAATTTGAGTTCACCTTCAAGCAACTGGAGAACTGCACATAATCATCTGCCATCCCCAGTAAGTTCGCTCTCATCCCGAGGGAATGGCGATGGGGAAGGCTCCCTGCCTGGGCCGGACTTGCTGCCGTGTGCTCGCTTGGCTGAAAGAACATCCCATTGGGATTCGTCATGTCGGAGCGCGGCACGGCGCAGGTCCTTCAGCCGGCTCCGGTGAGGCTGTCTGTGGCACGGGACACCGCAGGAGCTGCCCCGTGGGCACAGCTTTTCCTTCTCTTTAGCAGTGGTGAAGTGCGGTAGGAACAGGGTTGTGCTCGCGCACTCAACTTCAGCTCTCTTGGAACAAGACACCATCACGTACCCTCTCACTTCGTGTTATTGCCTGCAGCATTCATTAAAGTTAGGATCACCGCTGCCTCCGCAGGTCGTTCAACTCCTGATTAACAGCTTTATAATAACTGTTGAATTATGTTCCACCTTCTGAGTTTACAGGTTGTTTTTCCTTTTTCTTTATATTTTTAATTGGGTGTCCCAAAGGAGAATTTAGCAAGAATAGGTAATAGTTCCAGTGAATTTCTGTTTATTTAAAGCGCAATTAAATTCATTTATGTGTTCATAATGCTCGTATATTGGCAGGAATGTTGAGCTCAAACTCCTTATTTCGGAACGCCATTCATTGCTCCTTATTGTCATTTTAAGTTGTAGTCAGTAAAGCGTCCATTCGCACCTGCCGTGTATTTCCCCCTCGTGTGGCCTCCGTCCCTGGGCTGCCCCCGCCGCAGCGTCACAGCTGCTCTTTGGCTTTTTGTGCTCCTTTTGCAGTGATTTAGTGTATGCCGTGGTCACGCACTTAACGTAAATAAAAGGTAACATTTGCTGAAAGCACGCTAATAAATATGTAATTTCCCTGAAATAGGGAAACAAAATGAGATAAGAACAAGATTCTGCAATCGAAACTAGAAATAAACGGCCGAATTTCTGTTGGCTTCAATGATACAAAGATGACACCCATTTCTTAGCAGATGTCTTGGAGAGTCATCTGATTCCAGTGAGGTCAGATCTCACCGTATCAAGTTATTCAGACCTTTTATCTCCATAACCAAAGTTCAATTTTATATTTATTTTTAATGTTTTTCATAGTTCCCTAAATAGCAAGACACGTCTTCATTGCCAGTCTAATACAAAAAGGCGGAGGTTGGGTGTTTCGGGTGTTCCCAAGCTAATCACATTTTGCACAGTTTGCTTTTTGTATTTCTCAACTAATTCATGGTGAACTACAGAAGAGCCCCTACACAAACTGGACGGACGTGACTGCTGCTGGTCCGTCCGTTTGAATTTGGATGAAAACTGCAGTTTGTATACATGGGAAAAAAAAAATAATCCAGAAGTAGAATATCTGTTCCCTATGCTTCACATTCATTATGAGTGACAACGCAACCTCAGCGTCCTCCAAGGGCGAGTGTCCGGGCCCACCCAGGAGTGGAACGGTGCAACGTCAGGAGGGAGGAGGTGGTTGGTATCTCCGCAGCTTTGCTACACTGCTCATTGAATTTGTGGAAAAGTGGCGTTAGAGTTGCTTATGTAAGAGAAGCGGGCTAAGGAGGGAGGTTCCAGAGCGAGTTAGCGCTATGGAATCCTTCGGGCTGCCAGGACTGAAATAATTGTGCAGAATTGTCTTTGTAGTTGCGTTTTTAAGGGAAGGGAGGAGGGAGTATCGGGTGAAACGGTAACAAGATTTAAAAGAATCACGTCACAGATGAACAATGAGTATTTTTTCAGAATGAAAACGGTCGGGTTTATTGCTGTCACTTTCGTTTGGATGAAGGCAGTTCTGAGGATCTGATGAAATACGTGTTGTTTTTAAAATGCTCTGGGGAGATTGAAAAATAGCAAATACCTGAGCAGCGGCCAAAGACAAGAAATGAAAGGTTAACTTGAGGAATTTGTATTCCCATTTATCTAGTTCAAATCTAATAACTATTTATTTCTTTTTAGCAGACAAATGTGTTAGTTCTTGTCCAGGGGATGAAAATGATGATCTTAGCATCAAAACAAAGAGAAATAAGTAAGTTCTAAAGTTTACTTATCTCTATGTAATGTTGGGAAGCTAACGTCTCGTACAAATAAGTGCAAAGAGAAATGCAATTCTTTTCTTCTCTGTGGATAACTCTGCCAATAAATTACGGGGGTCATTTTTAAGGTATCCAATCTTCATCAAACTCCATGATTCTCTCTAATCTCTGTTTCCCATGAATATCGCCCATTTTTGCCTGAGTAACTCTCACTTACTTCGAAATGGTTAAAAAAAGACTGTAAGGATTTGTAGTTATTTCAAAGACATTGGATAAAAGCTTCATCTTCATTGAAGTGAAGCGGATTTTTTTCACGGGTGTCAGGGTTTCCGGGCTACCGGAATATCCGGAGGTATTTCTGTTATGGTGCTATTTCTGTTACGGTGCTGTTATTTGACCTTTATTACCATGTATGTTTCAAATTCTCATGAAGTAGCAGGCAAAACCCAATGTGCCAAATGAGCAGCTCCCTCGCCCTTTTCCAAAACAGCACGAAAATGAAGTAAAAACTTCTGGTTTAGGAAGTTTCCTAGAGACGTTTCATTCTATTTAACCTGTGGCTGGTAACTGTGTATGGCATTAGCTGTTCATGCGGCTGGCTGTGATTAAGATACTGGTTTGGGCCATTAGAAAACTAAATCTGTGAAATAAATCTGTGTAGATATTTGGGGGGGAATGGGACGGACGGACGATGACATTTGACCAGTAAGTGCAACAATTTTCTGTATTTTTCAGGTAAATATATTGAAGATAATTATGTTCTCTCCTGTATTACTGTTCTTACCCTACTACATTGGGTGGGTTTTTTTGACCTCAATAAGGGTTTCTGTGGACTGGTTTCATTATGAAGGAAGAATCAGATACTCCAAGTTGAATTGTGCGTTTAATGTTTGGTATAAACATAAACTCCGAGACTATTGTGCAGTTCATGTTTGGTATAAAAGGGTGTATTTATACTTTGTATATACTAAATATGTACTTTTACAATTTACATAATATTTAGTATTTAGAAACTGGTATAAAAGTTTATATTTAGTATAAGAGTGTTTCAGAATGCTTTTATTGACATCAGTGGGTCTACCAAAATGGGCCAGTATGAGGGCCTGCGTAGAAGCGGGTATTTGCCATGTGCTGTTAAGGTGATGCCCTTTGGTGATTGGTTGAGAAAATGTGAAACCTCTTTCGATTAAGGTGCACAAAGGGAATTCTGAAACTCCAGAATCTTGTTCGTAAACTCAAGAAAAATGCACTTATTGAAAGGCTGCAGTGTCAAAGTAGGCTTGGGCTTACTGTGCACTGTGTGGGAAGCTCAGGCAGTGCCTCTCTCACTGTCTGCTTGAGAATACGGAATATTGTCTCATCTTCATTGGATTTCCAGGACTTACTCATTCCTGAAAGACTAACTTTGGCTTTTTTTAGTCTTTTATTTTCTTTATAGTCAAAATGACATTGTCAAAATTGTTAAGACCCAAATATGGACTGTCTTTTTATATATTTGCAGAATTTGTCCAGACATGGACCTGTTGGAGCGGGGCCAGAGGAGGCCACAGAGATGCTCCAAGGGCTGGAGCATCTCTCCTATGAGGACAGGCTGGGAGAGTTGGGGGGGTTCAGGCCTGGAGAAGAGAAGGCTCCGGGGAGACCTCAGAGCCCCTTCCAGTGCCTAAAGGGGCTCCAGGAGAGCTGGGGGGGGACTNGGTGTTCAAGGCCAGGTTGGACGGGGCTGGGAGCACCCTGGGCTGGGGGGAGGGGTCCCTGCCCAGGGCAGGGGGTGGCACTGAATAGTCATTAAAGTTCCCTTCCAACCCAAACCATTCGATGATTCTATGATTATGTTTATTTGCTCACAGAAATACATTTTGGTATAATTTTATTTTCCCCAAAGCAAGAAGGTAAATGTAGTTCAAGCTGGGCAATCTCTGCCCGTCGCAGAGCTGCTGCCTGACTCTCCTGCCTTAAGCCATTGTAGCATCTTTCTATTTATACAGTCATAGATACATATATCTACGCATGTATAAGCATAAATCATGCAGCCGTGCAGCTAAAACTGCAATCACGTCAGCAATCCCGCAGCGTGGTGGCATCACCTCCGACTGCCAGCAACGTCGGCTGCGGTGTCTGCCGGTGCTGCAAAGGCATGTGGCATAGAGAGGGGCGTTCAGGGGATGGAGAGTCATCCTTTGGGTCTTGAAAAGCTCACTGGAGTCAGAGGCATCACACACTTCTCTCAGCTATGACTTTATGCCACCAAAGTTAAATAGCATGTGGTCATAAATGTGTATCACCTGCTGTTCATGTCATCCCGTGTCTGTATTCGGCTGCACATATCTATGGTATAACAAATAATACAACTCTCATCATACTGTAAATTTGTGGCAAGATATTAATTGAGAGGATGGTTAAAGCTCTAAGAACCCTACCTTAAGTTCTGTCTTTGCTTAACTTTTAAAATAAATCTCTAGATTAGGAGGAACTAATCCTTATTTGCTGTATTTGGACAATTAGTCTTAGGAAAGTCAAGGGCAACATTCACGTAAGAAGCAAGTAGAATCTGCCCTGACAACACAGCATTTTCTCAGACTTCACTGTGATGATCCCAATTCCCCAGAAGTTTGACCTGTCACCAAAAAACAGTAAAGTGTTCATTTTTCTGTCAGCAGAACATGCATCCCCAAACCACTACATGATTTCTACAGCTGTTTTGAATTTTAAATTCTCTTTTATAACATGGAAAGATTTCCTGACATTTTGTTTTGTACCCTGAAATGATGGCAGAATATAGAGGTTCATGGCTGGACCTTTAAAATACTGACCTTTTACTAAAGAAATGCAGTCTAAGTGCCTGTTTAAATGGATTAATCTTAGACAATAGCTAACAGTTCATGACATAGAAAAGTAAAATATTGTACGATTTTCATTTCAAAGTAGAATGTAGTTTTCCTCAGGATGAAAATCATGTATGAACCCTTGCTATACTGAGATTGTTTTCACTAATACGCCTGTGACATTCCACCGGCGGTGGGACGGTACCGTCCCCGCTGGGTACGCGCTGCAGTGGGGTGTCCCACGGCCGCAGCCGAGACCTGGCCACGGTTGTTGGCACAGCACTTAGAATCGCTGCTGCCATCAGTGTTTGGAGCGGATATTCTTGCTTCTCAGTGCTGTGGGTCTCAGTTGCCTCCATCAGCGTGTGTCTGAATTAGTCAACCAAAAGCAGAACCCATTTCAAAAACGTGGACTGTAATTCCTTGTAAGGAAATCAGCCGAGTTACTCCGTGCCATAAACAGCAGAAGGGGAGTTCTCAAGATGTAGAGTCTATTAAAGTACTGGTTAAGCTCCGAGTTTTGGACAAGGGGATACACATCACCAGCTTCTCATCCTCCGAGCTGCACCTACGAGGTCCAAATCTGACTCTCTTTCCTCTGCTTTGTTTTCCGTGAGAAAGGACAAAGTGCTGCTCACTCCAGACTGAGTCCAGATTTGTCTGTACAGAAAACAAAACAAATTTTCATTTTGGTGCTGGATGGACAGAAAAACGAGTTACGTTGCTGTCATATCCCCGTTAATAATTGCATATGAAGCCAGTGAATGTTTCCCTCCATTGAATAGGTTAAGTACAACTGAAGAAAGAGGTGCTACATGTCAGGGTTTCTTTTTAAATATGCTGTATTCCCTATTCTATTTTATTTAATTTAAGTAAGTTACTTAGGAAATCATGTTGTTCCTTTCACATACAATAAATCATCTGCTATACAGAAATGCTAATGATGAGATCTAATTCCATAAAAGTTCCAGCACAATTCTTTCTAAGTCAACTAGAGGGTCTTCGCACAGATGTTGACATTGGATCACCGTAGCTGCGGGTGTAGGAGCTCTGGGCTCCACAGCCTGCTCTTGCACGGTCATTTACGCTTCACTGGGCCATAATGAAACTGCTTGAAAATACTGACGTCAAATTCGCACTCGGGCAGTGCTCTGACTGTACTCTATACAAAAGAAAACCAGTCTTTGGAGAAACTTAGGTTTTCTGGGTTTTCTTCACAGAATGACAGAAGGGCTGGGGGGTGCCTGTCCCACCGGCTCCCGGGAGGTGGCTCTGGGACCCGTCCAGGGGGGTTGAGCATCTCCAAGGATGGAGCCCCACAGCCTCCCTGGGCAGCCTGCCCCAGTGCCCGACCACCCGCAAGGTGAAAAAAACCCCTTTTTCTTGTTCTTAGATGGATTTCCCTGTATCGAGGTTTGTGCCCATTGCCTCTTCTCCTTCCTGTGGGTACCAGTGATGCAAAAACCTCTCACTGCCATATCCCTTTTGAGATTTGCAGGCTTCCGAGATCGTGCTAGTGGGCTGCCCGTATGTGTCCTTCTGAGTAGGGAGTCACATAGTTTGCTGTGCAGATTATTGTATTATTTGCTAAAGAAAATTGTATTCTTTGTTACCATTTTTGGCACGAGAAAGAAGTCTGTGTGGTTTGGCAGCATCATTTTCAATTGCGTGAGAAGGACTGACGGAAAGAGGGGCTCTTCTGGTGTTTGGCTGGTGGAGTGATGCGCTGTATTTCTCTCCGTTTCAGCTTGAAAAAGCTCTTTGTGTGTACCAGAAATTGAATTGGGCCTTTCATGGAGCATGTCACAGAATAAAATTTGCTATTACGGTATAAAAGTCAGTGTCATTCTGTGAAGAACACCAATTTGATCTCTCTCAAATCAGTAGTAATACAGCCTCATTTTAGGATAAATGTAAGTGTAATGTAATTATTTGTAGAAGGAAGATAATACTCTGGGGCTCACGTTACATGCCGATCTAATTCATTTGCTTAGAAACAAAAAAGTGTTTTCCTCTTGAAATTTCAAACTAAGTATTATTCCATAGCGGTGAAAATGACATCAGTAGAAAATGCAGTCATGCGTAGTAGGAGGCTAAAAATCAAATCGCCTTACTTTCATTATCCTCACTTGAACCTTGCGATCACTCTACGGCTCCTGATCTTTCCAGAAAGAGCCTTAATTTTTACTGAACCCACTCACTGCTGAAAGCATTAAGAAACAGCAGGATGGCCCCAGAGCAGAAGCCGGGGTTGGAGGGCTGAGTTGGCCACCTTCTCTGAACGCCAGCGTTCCGTATCCCCGTCTCCGACCCCGTCACCTCCTGGCGCAGCCTCCTGCCCACCCATCATGTTCCCGGCTCCTCCACCTCTCCCTGCAGCCGCCGAGGGACCGCGGCGGCAAACCCTCAGCCCTCCGAACCACGGGCAGAGAGCTGTTGGCTTCCAGCGCTGCGCGAGCGCGGCGTTGGCGGTCTCTCACGCCGATGAAATTATGTAGACGTTTATCTGGTGCGAAACAGTTCCGCTCCAGTGGTGACACTGATTATGTAGGGCTGCACCTGAGGAGAGCATCCCGTCACGCTGCTGCTGCTTTATGGTTGCAGCTTGCGTTAAACCGTCCTTCTTTCCTGCAGTGAGCACGGCGGTGCTGCCTACGCACCTTTGTCCAGGGGGTCTCGGAAGCAAAGGGGGCTCGGGCGATAAGTAGTCGTATTTTTTCAGAAACACCGATTTATTCTAATCAGATGTAATCTCCGGAAAAGGCTGTCGGGATAAACAGAGACCTTCTGGCACTGACACGGGGCAGGCTCCTCGCTGGTGCTTTATTGCAGGTTTGTGCCTGCGATGCATCGCCGGAGCACTTCCCTTAGGAGGGAGCTCGTGGGGTGCATGGGAACGTACAACAAAGGTTCGTGCTGACTTTCAAGTTTGGGGGCACAAAAGCAAGAGGAAAGAAAAATAATAAAAAAAAGATGAGTCTCTTCAGTCACTGCTTTAAAGTCTCCACTCCCTGGCAAATTTTATATAAAGCTGTCGCTGTTCTGTGGCTTGAAATACAGCGTAGTATTTGGCTGCTGAGTTCCTCTTTGATCACCCCGATAGGCCATCCTGCCACAGGAGCAGCTGTCGGAGGTCCCTCGGCAGCTCCGCCGTTTAGTAACGAGCTGCGGGTTTGGGTGAATTCTCCTCGGCCGCTCCCTGGCTGCTCCGCGCACAGAGATGTCCCACTGTCCGCGAGGGTTTTCCAGAGAGGGCTGAACATCCCCTCCCGAGTTGACAATTACTGAACTATTTTCTATCTTACCTTGTTAAAGAACAGAAGATTCCCAAGCTGCTGAGCAGGGGAAGGCTGAAAGGGAGGAGAAAAACGAGGAAACATCAGCATCTCAGATCACGCCTCCCCTGGAAGAGCGCATCACTCATTTCCGAGACATGCTTCTGGAGAGAGGGGTAAGAAACGCGCTGGCTTACGCTGACACGTGCCATTTATGCAAACAGGGCATCATCTAGGGCCGCTGCAGGAATCGTTTCATAACTGTCACTTACCAGTCAAATGAAGAGTTATTGAGAGGGGTTTTTCTGTCTTAACCGTGTTGGTTCTGTGATGCTGTGACTCTTGTCCCAGTGCCGTCCACTCAAGTGTGGCTGTGCAGAACTGGAAGCCCTTCGCGGGTGCAGCTCTGAGTTGCTATAGACAGACCCAAAGATAAACAGGCGCAGTCGCTCTCCCAGCCCCGAGCAGTGCCACATGCCATGCCGGGGGTCCTGCGCGAACCCCAGAAATGGTGAGCAGAGAACAAAAGGTGTGTGGTGTACATCACCTGAAGGACAGGGCCAGGCTCAGAAACACTCCGGGCGAGCTCTTCCTTTTTTTTTAGCGCGGGAGAGGTTTCGTCACCGCAAACTCCAATGATATCCCAGCAGTGGGGAGCCAAATTTGCTTACTGGTCGTCTGAAATCCGCCCAGTCTGTCAGGAAAGGACATACTGGAGTCTCAGGAGGATTAAGAAAAACTGCCCTTTTCCCTGGAGCTCCCCGGTGGTCCTTGGCCTTCCCTGGGGAGAGCTGGTGGTTCCGGCTGAGGCTGGGGGGCAGGAGCGGGGGATGCCCGGGGCTTTGGGCTGAACGGGGACCCGAAGCGGTGGCCCCTGCGCGGCCAGCCGGGCGAGAGCACCGGGAGCATCCTTCCCTCCCGCAGACGCAGCGGCCGCGCGCTGGTACAGGTGACGGGAGGGCGCGGAGCTATTGCAGCCATTTTACCATGGCCTGATCAAGATTACGAGTGGATAGATGGAGCGCTAATTAAACTTACAGACGGAGCCCGTCAGTGCTATGAGCCTCGTGACAAGAGTGAAACACGAATTACGGATCACGTAATAGCATCCAGTGACTGATATTGTGAAGAGCGTCATCCTGACTCGTTTTCTGTGGCAGCGCACGCAAACCTGTGCTGAACCGGCCACGTAGAGACCTACTGTCAATATGAGGAATTTAGGATACTGTTGTTTATATACCTAAAATCACCTCTGCAAAAGTTCATCTCGTGGTGTCGCATCAGAGAACTGATGATTTTGAGCGTGAATGGAATTTAATAAGCATAACACGTTTGGGCCCCGATCCTGCGAATGTAACTGGGTGTATAATGGAGCGGTGTATGCAGATTTTATTCCTCCCTCCAACACGCTGCAAATATGTTTTCTATAGAAGTTCATGTATTTTCTGTAAAGAAAAAAAATCCAAGGTGTGTGTTGTTAGACAGTAAAGCCCATAAAATTTATCACTAGTAATCAGCAGAGTTTAAAGGTAGATAATTAGAGCTTCCGAAGCTCAATGGTAAATTATCTCCATGCCAGACCTGCTTTATTAATACATTTTGTTATTTATGCTTAAAAATGCAGCAGTGCCATAAATGAATATTGGTTGAAGACTTCTGCTGGCATATTTTAAGTCGGGCAATAAGTCAAAATTTGAAAGTATTAGGGATGTTCTATAATAGGATTCCCCATGTGTTTCCAGTGTAAGAGTCAGACTTGCTCATAAAAATAAGAAATTCAGGCAATCTACTGTTTGGTTCTGCTAGCATTTAAAAACGTATAGATAATAGGCTACTTTGCTTTTGCCCTAAGCGTTTTTTCAGTGTCCAGACAAGCCGCTGGTTAGCTCCAGCCGGTCGGCATCGCTCGAAATGCAGTGAGGCCATTAGCGTTATTTTAAACTGATTATTTAAACAAGTGTCTCCTGCCATTTCCTTGTAATGTTCTTTCTCAAGAAGTTATCTGATGGTGTTACAAAGAGCTTGAACTAGATGGAGTTCTTCAGTGTGCTTCTGAATCTTCCTACATAAATTACACCAACACAAGAACATTGTAGCATTTTGAACGTAGACCGTGATTTGGGTGTAGCTCCAAAACAATAGCACTATTCTTAAGTCTGTGGCAAGTTTTCCGATGTAAAAATGTAATCTCTGATATCCTCCTGGAAGTTTAAAAATTTTCGCAAACCCCTGAGAAAATCCAAGCCTCTTCCTGGCTCCCTCACAGCCACGGCACCGGAACACCCGAGTTCTCCAGTCTGCATTTCTCGGAGATTCTTCTCTTTGCTAGGCTGGTGTTGGCAAAACAAGACTTTATTAAGGATTCAAAATGGTATTTTTTCTCAAGTTTTTACCTTCTTAATACTAGGGAGAAAAAAGAGGGGCGGGGGGGTCCTAACCCCCCTTCCCGTTGCAGTTCTTCCCTCTACTTTGCGCTCTGGTTACGAGCAGGAGTTGAGAACTGGAAACCCGTGAGAAGCTCAGATCCCTTTCCCTGTTCCTCGGCGGTGATACCAGGCCACAGAAGTCATTGTTTGTTCCGGGAGGAGATGCCACCCCCACCTTCCCCGGGCTTGCGTTCCCTGGTTGAGTGTCCTGTCGTAGGGAAGAAGACCATGATACACTACACGCTGGGAGATGAGTCAGAATATTAATATTCTATGTGCATTTTTGGAGCTTCAAAATGAGTATCCTGAACGGCGTATGACGTGGAGCTAGAATTAGATTATGAATATCTGTAGCCAACGCTTAATTTAGGTGTATGTCTGCAGTACGTGAAATAAAGTAATTACTAAAGAAAAAATCGTAAACAGGAATGATTACGTGATAAATTACCTCGAGTTTAACTAGCTTTGAGCTCAGACTGGCCTTTGTACTGGAAGCAAAGCTGGTATCCAAAAGTGCGTATGAAAGACATGCTGAATAAAAGGAGTCCTGCTGCTGATCCGTTTGGCGGGGGAAAGCCCCCGACCTCAGGACTTGGCCACCTGCGTGGGCACGGAGGGTGACCCACGAGCTGCGAGAAGGCAACGTCTGCAGGGGGCAGCCCTGAATCCCTGCGCGTCCGGAACGTTAGCCTGAACTTCGGATTTTCCAATTTCTAACCACTCTTAAGAGGAAAACCATTTAAACTCACTTTGCTGTGCAGAGCTTTCCTGTTCGAGTGTTAATTACTCTATTTTAATTATACTTCACATACTTGTTTTAGTGAGTAAACTAAACTTTAAACTAAAACTTTAGTTTTAGTTTTGTTGTTAGATGGAGTGATCAGAATATTTTATGATACTCGGGAGTTTTCTGTAACAAGGTAATTAACAGCGATGTTGTGCCAGGGACCGAAATCAGGCCGGGGCTTTCAGGCTTGTGCTCCCAGAATGTCGTTCCATGAAAGTCCCGGGCAAAGGGATCTGGGCAAGTGAGGGACCTGTGCAGGTTCCTGATGGCCCATCCAGCTCGCTGGCCGTCAGGAGGTCTTGGAGAAGACGGGAGAACCTCCGCCGGAGGTGACACGTCCCCATGCGTGGGCGGGCGCCCAGTGTCCCCCATCAGCCAGCGGGCTGCAGCGGGAATGGGGGAGCCACGGAACGGGGATGTGACAGCCGTGTTGTCGCAGGGAAGTGGCACATTTACTGCAAAAACATGGGGCTTTGATGGTTTTCAGTGTGTGCATGCACTGACAGCCTCATTTGGATTATAATTTAAGTTTTGGAAAGGAGGGGAGTTAAAGCTGAGATAATTGCTTAAATGGAAATTGATGCTTCTGTTGTACAGAGGGGATAATAAAATGGGAATTTTCCTTTCTGCTACAGTCTTTCCATCACAAATGTGGAATGAGCGTCTCCCAGATACTCACTGAGATGTCCTAGAGCAAATCAATACTAATGGTGTGGGGGCGACCGGAGCATTGCCAGAAACAGATTAAAATTCAACTTCCAGCCGCTCTGAGGCATCCTTCAGAGGGTTCATTAGCTTTCTGAACTACTCTGTTGCTTCACCTTGGAACATTTCCTTCTTTCACATCCTTATTAAAATTCCTTAATGCGACTGTGTGTGTGTACTTCACAGGTTTCAGCATTTTCTACATGGGAAAAAGAGTTACACAAAATCGTGTTTGATCCACGCTACCTTCTGCTAAATTCAGAAGAACGTAAACAGGTGAGCGTTACCTCCAGCCCAGCTGCCGACTGGCAGCAAACATCGCCCAAATTACCCGCAGTAGCGGAGTAATTGCCTTGGTGGGATAAAAAGAATTGCGTGACATTAAAATGTCTTTTTGGAGTTTCTCAGAAGGACTCGTGGCATAGGCTCTGCTCACAAGAAGGTGCTCTCTGCGTTGAAACGCGAGTGGTGACGGGCGGGTTTGCCCGCAGAGACGGGCTGCGGGCTCGTGGCTTGTGGGGAGAACCGCTGCCGCCTCCGGGAAACCGGGCTGTCCGAAGGGAAACGGCCATAAGGCAGTGTCTCCACTCTGAATTATTTAAATATTGTAGAGAGGCTACTTCATTTTTATTACTTAGAATATTTTCTAGGAGTTTGGCAGTATTTACTGCTGTATTTTGCAGTAACTGAACGCGCTAGACATAACTGGGTAGGGCACTGCGGCGGGTACCTGCGTCAATGGGTTTCGTTTTTCTGGCAAGCTGCAAAGGGAAGTGGACTTTTTGCCGCCGTGTTTATTTGGGCATTAATTATCACGGGGGATCTAAAAGGACCCGAGGGCTGCAGATCAGTCCGAGAAATTTAGGAGAGACGCAAGGATGTTGCGGAGCAGGTGAACGCTTCTATCCTGGAGTGATTTCTCTTCCTTACCAGTCTTTTGTCATCCTGGAGAAGGAAGAATTTTGAATATGGAATTGCCCATTTTTTAAACAAACGTGATGACAAATGGACTTGTTCCTGTTCCATTGCACGGGGGCCCATATTGTCTTGTGATTCTCCAGGGAGTTTCCTGTAGGTATTTACTGAGGGACTGGGCACATACATCTTCATTCGCTACCTTTCCAGTGTTTTCTTTCCTAAGAAAAAAAAAGCAAAAGAAAAGAATAAGGAAATATGGGAACGAACACGTAAAAGAAAGTGCTAGAATAGAAAATTCCGCTAAACAAGAGACTATGCAGGGAGTTTTGTATTTATTTCAGCGAATCAGCCAGGGCAAAACCTAGACCTTGATGAGTCACTCAAGATGTATTATTTCTTTCATTTTATCAGCCTTGGAGATGAGATAATAAAAATACATCATGAATACACATAATATAACGTGCTTGAAGCACCGCTGAGAGGGACCTCCTTTGTGGGCTACATTTAATACTCAAGGAAGGCGTTATGAAAGGCAGGTGGTTGGCAGTCCCGTAGGTAGAACCCCCCCGGCAGGCACAGGTTGGCTCTGCGGGTGATGTAATTCAGGCTCAGGAGAGGGTGATCGTCGGGTGCTCTTCTGCAAAAGACGGTGAAAAACCAGTAAGCTTGGGAGCACGCGCCAGGTCTGTACCACATTTTAGATACCACACTTGAAGTTAAGACTTCTAGACAGTCATTATGAGTAGTTCCATTTAATTAGACTCCATTTTGCACCAAGAAGTGGTTTAAGATGAAAGTTCGACTCGGAGAAGAGTGGGTGCCTGATTTAATGAAAGTACTTCTTGAAGTGCAGCTCAGACTAGTAGAAGACACTATTTGGGTTTATGGAAGCATTTACCTTCACGGAGGCTGCCTGTGTGACCCGAATCGTGAGCTTCTGAGTGCTGCCTAAATTATGCAAACGAATTTATGTCGGAGGGGGTTAGAGGTGAAAAGTGGCTCATAATGAAAGTGAGGAATGAATGAATGAAGGAGG
>VZSZ01000912.1:294035-477537 GCA_013398815.1 Ibidorhyncha struthersii | reverse complement strand
GCTGGCTGTGCTGCAGTTGTCTTCTCCCCATGGTCAGACAGGTGGGGTGGAAAGGGCAGGGAGAGCGTTTTGACTGTGATCTGCAAACATCTGAGGGAACTTCCTCTTGACTTGAGCTTGTGTCAGGGTGGGTTTGACTTCCAGGAGTGCAAGCCCTGCTGATGGTGGGTGCCCTTACAGTGCCCGAGGAACATAACGATCTGTATTGAACATTTGTGGTTTGCTCTGCTTACTTACCAATGTTTTCCGAGGAGTTATTATCAGTTGAAAGATGCTGCTGCGTTTAAGCAAGGAACAGTGAAGGGTAAAGGAGCAACTGTATTAAAATGATGAGCTATCTATTAATTTTGATTTATTACCTTCATAATAGCTTCACTGATACAAGAAAGGTGAACAATAACAGTGTCACCTGCTTTATTTGTTCCATTTTTTCTGTCTCCTTTTACACTCAACTTAACCAGTTACATACAGTATAATATATTCAGCTTTCCTAGGGTTTTCGTAGTACTTTTCATGGCCATTTGTTGATGTTTACTTTTCCAGTGCTATTTCTTCCCTTTTCCATATACTGTACTAAATACCAGTTGTAATTCGGTTGCTTTAGCTTTCATGACATGTAGATTTGCACCTGTGCATCCTCGTGGCTGATGAGAAAGCAACTGTGGTAGTAACTGTAGCAATCATATTTAATGTGTGTAATTTGTGGTGGAAAGGATGGTGAAGAGGGAAAGCTAATAGCATTTTGAGGAGCAGCTCCTTTTATTCAATGACTTAGTGTGCCACACTTTGTAGAGTGTGAAACCAGCAGGACCAGATTTTTGGTATTAAAAATGTGATTAAAGCAGTTGGCAGAATTTTGCGACATAGTGAACTCCTTAACTCCTTTTCATGACACCAAAAATCCTGATTCTGAGCGCTCTGCTGCATATTTAGCTGCCAAATACTGTTAGAGGGAGGTTGTCAGCCCTTCCAAACACATTAAAGCTTTCGGGTGTATGTGCACGGAGGATCATGTGTAAGCTCGTGGGTTTTGACAACTGATTCGAAAGGTCTTCAGGCTTTTTTGGGGGGTAACATACCGAATATTGATGTTTAGCATTATAGACGTGTTCAGGAATTCCAGCAAGTTGGGAAAGATGCACGATCCAAACTAAATAAATGCAGTCAGTTGTACAGATGTCCAAAACCAATGCTATAGGCGTGAAATGCAAGCAAGACACTGAAGTCAGGAAATCTAGATTCATGTTGCACTTGATGTTTGAATGAAGACGTTATCTGTCCAAATTATGCCTTTTTCCAGCTACTTATTTTGTGAGAACATGATCAGTGCTGCATGAAGCAGATTCAGCTGCATGTGAGTCAGCCTATACCGAGGGCAGATAAGAGCTGTAGGTGGTGAGATTGACAGCCCTTTGATCGAGCATAAATTCCATAAAGGCTTTGTTAATAAATGCTGTATCTTGTTTCCCTTTCTTGGAAAGATATTTGAACAGTTTGTCAAGACCAGGATCAGAGAAGAATACAAAGAAAAGAAAAATAAATTGTTGTTAGCCAAAGAAGAATTTAAAAAGCTCCTTGAAGAATCCAAGTTATCGCCAAGGTATGGCATTGCTTTATGAAGATTTGTTAAGATAAGCTTTCTCATTTAGCCTGTGCTTATCGGCCCCAGAACGCCCCTAACACTGAACGTACTCTTCACAGAGCTTCTACATCCATTGTTAAAATACTGTGTTAACATTTCTTCCCGAATATTTTCCAATATTTTGTTATATTACTGGGAAAGAGAACGAACCGTTTCTCTCTCAGTTCCTTTTTCTCTATCGTTAAGAACGTGTAATACTTTGGTTAACACATTTATTTTATGTGCACCTATATGGTATAATTATAGGACACACATATATATATCTCAGCTATGTAAAATCAGTACCTGAGTGTTAGATCTCATTCATATTAGGCATACAGGTGTAACTAGTGAAAAACTGTATTTAGGCTTGTTTTTTAATGGGAGGGAAACATAACTTTTAAAAGTTAGTATGAATGCCACATCACTAAATTAAAATAAAGCACGCAATGCAACGATTTATTTTTCTACATTGATTTTTAAGTGGTGGATCCGAAACTGCACAACGGCGAATGCAGTGCTTAGCAAAGGTCTTGATCATTTGTATATTGTATGGAAATAGAGAGATTTATGTAGTATAAGTCTGGTTAAATTGTTGGAACTAAGAAATTACAGTTTTCTCTACTAAAATATGCAGGTAATTGTACAGCACTACCTGCCTAGACGCATAGATACCAACAAGCCACCGGGCTCAGTGGAAGTAATAATTACAAGAAGTTTTTTACAACAAAACTGAGACTATGCTGGCCTTATGTAGCAGCTAAATGCTGGTTCCAGCTATGATGTTTTCAGTGCGCCCGGGCAAAATTGTGCTGGCCTACAGGACAGAAAATGTTTTACGGGTTAACGTTTTCGTTGAGCTGACCGTGAGACCACAGTCTCAAAGAAACTCAGCTACCAGCAATAGTCTCTGGCTGCATTTTGATACGCGGTCAAATGCCGCCTTTGCCTTGGAAAGCGCTGACCTGACGATGAAATCCTCGGGCAAAGCTGCCTCTGCATTTCAATTGCGTTGTGCCCATCACGCAAAGTTATAATTAATTTTTCGCTATTTTTAGAAAAGATCGAACTAGCGTGGGTTTTCATCAGGTGTCGTGTGCTACTGACAGTCAAAGTGCATTTGTTTGCAATTAGACACGGGTGTGCTTTTCTGCTCTGTCACAGGCTCATTATTGAAATACTGGCCATAAGGCATAGATTAAAGCCGCAGTAACCTGGGCTGCAGCAAATACGGTGTTAATGACTCAAAACTGTCCTGTCGGCTATCACCCAGGTTTTTCTAAACCGAAAAATGGAAGTTAATTATTGCCGACTGATCGTGAGCCCGAAGCCCGGGCAGTTCTGGCATGGTCTCGCCTGCCTCGTCCCGGGCGTTACCGCCACGTTCCTGGCAAATATTCCCCAGAACGCACATTTTTAGTGTCCATGTGGAAAGTGAGATCCGGGTCAAAGAGACCGAGAGGGGATCGACAAAGTCACAGCTTTAAAATGTCCCTCTTTTCCACAGAACAACGTTTAAAGAATTTGCAGAGAAATATGGAAGAGATCAGCGGTTTCGCCTTGTTCAGAAGAAGAAGGACCAAGAGCATTTCTTCAATCAGTTCATACTTCTTCTTAAAAAGAGGGACAAAGAAAACAGGATACGGCTACGGAAAATGAGATAAAAACTCCTGAAACTGGCAATAAAGAGACGTCCGTGCTGGGACTGCAGTAAGAAATCCAAATGAAAGGCTAAAGCGTTCGGGGTTCAACTTGCCTTGGCGAGGAAGCGGATATCCCTGGGAAAAACTTTCTCTAAACAGAGTTTATCGAACGTATATGGAATTTGTGAAGGTTGTTCTGCAGGAATCTGAAGGATATTTTGTTCTCAAAGAATTAATGTTTCATATTGAAGCTCTCTTTTTTGTACAACATCCAGAGTTTGATGCATTTCTAATTGCCATGATATGTCAATCCCTTAATTGTTTTAATTATGCAAATTACTTGTAATATACACAAATTATGAATCCAGTGCAGATTTGTAATTAAGCAGATGCAGATGCCATCCATAACAATCTCAAGATAGTTTCATCATTTAGGGGAATTATCTAAAGCAATCTTTTGGCAACTTTATGCATTACCATAAAGTGTTTAGAGGTACAGTGGTACGCAGGAATTCATTACCCGGTGTTCACGCGTCTCTGTCCAGTTCTCTGAGTAGTAGTAATAAGATATTAATTGTTAATCTTAGTGAAGAGTGTGAAAATCTTGGCATATGTTCCATAGGAAAACTCTTAAGTTTCAAAAATTCCTTTCTACTTACCGTGAATGGTGCTTTCAGGCACACAGGCCGTGGCAACACTTCTCCGTCACTGTTCTGAGAAAGAAGGTCTTTTGTAAAACCCTCACCCTACTATGATTTCCCTTGTGTTACTGTATGTGAAAAGTCTGCATGAGATTTTTCTCATCATATTTGTATAAATAAATATTTAACTTTTTTAATTAATAAATATTTTACGCCAATTTTCAGGGGGGATTAAGTTTCTAAACTTTTTGAAATACTGGGTAAAATAGCGCAGGTCTCGTGGTTTTTACTTGAGAGGTAGAAAACCAGAGAGAGTTCTACCGCTCATGATTTGTACGCAAATTCCACCAATATCGATTGGAGTTCTGAGCATATTGAGAGCAAAATAGTCGCTCTGACTACGAAGGTAGGATATCGTGGCTAGAGTAAATAAGCACAGCTCACGGCACAGCATCAGTCTATCCCTTCCTTTATGCTACAGGAAAGACACACTCTCCTCTGTGATTGTAATCGTTTCTCCGTTGACCTAATTTTTAAGTTACTACTCATTAGTTTTATAGATTTCTATTTGGTAGGAGTGGTTTTGATATTTTCCCCAACTAATGGTAATTTTTCTTTAGATGCCTGCTGGATATTTTTTATAATCAAGGAAATAATGGGCATTTTATAATGCTTTGGAAAATTGCACTCAGAATAAGGGTATTTAACCTAAGATGTGTTGCAGAAAGTACGTAGAGTTCCAAACTTCTACACGAAAAAAATCCTCCTTTATTTCTATGAGAGCAAGACCTGCCCCAAAGTTGCTGTTGGTGGGAGGGAGGAGACGTGTTGCTGTGTTGGAGTTACCAGGTGAAACACGTGCTGCCCGTTTTGCTCGCCTCTGCGAGCGCGGGTTGGACCGCAGGACCGCGCGAGCTGGAGCGCAAGCTGGTAGATGCAATTTGATTTTACACGGCTTGCAAGACTTATGATAGCCACTCACTTACAACTTATTTAACAATTATTTTTACCTCTGTGGAAGAGCCTGGCTTGCCCCCAGCCCTGTGGGGCTCAGGAGAGCTGCGTGAATTCTCTAGAGACCTATGCTGTTCGCTGGGACGTGTGGTCAGAGGAGGCAGCAGTGACCCAGAAAAACGACGTAGGTCTTTCGGTAGAGCTGAAGACAGACTGCACAGGGGTTTTCATAAGGTTTTGCAAATTTTTATTGTAAAAAAAAAAAAAAAAAAAGGAAAAGTAAGGTGCAGAAAAACAATGAGATCTTGCTTTTATGACTGAAAGCTCTTCTGTTTCAGTGGCTTGTACCCCTTGTGTTGTTTTAAATGTATGTGCATATTAGACCCTATACTGCCATCCCTTATTTCAAATATGAATAAAATGGGGTATTAATATTTTGGGGATTCTGCTTGATTTTAGCATTTCCTGACGATGTCAGAAATCCTCGTCACAGTGTAAGTATGATAGTGAATGGATAAACTGTTTTATTTTCTTGTTAAATCCTGTGAAACACCAGAAGTGGTCAGTGCCGGTGGTGATCCGTATTTGTTAGAAAGCCTCCAAGTTTGGCTCTGTTTTCTTATATTTAAAATGGAGGAATATTAAAATAGACACAGCTAGCCCCATGGTACAACAGAAGGAAATGTGTATATTAAGGCACACTGTAGTGTAAAATACTGATAGTCGCTGAGGTAAAACACCTTCAGAGAAGCTCTTCAAGTTTGTGGAAGTGTGTGATCTCATCCCAGATAATATTTGTGTGGCCTATTCATTTCACAATGCCCTTAATAAATCCCAATCTCACTTCAGGTGCCTCAAATTAAAACATTCTCCTCTCTTGTTATTAATGCCTGAGAAAAATGACTTTGTCGGGAGCGACCGCTTTTCATTGTTCATCAGGAGTCTCCTCAGACGCCGGCAGAGCCCGTCCTCCACATTACCTTCGCCTGTTCTTCCAGAGAAATAGCTTTGCTGAGCTGAAAGAGAAACCCGGATAACAACGAGAAACAACAAATCCATTTTAGATTTTAGCTTAAATCACAGAGCACCTTTTTAGGGATGCCGTATTTATTCCTTTTGGCCATCGGTGGTAGTGGAGATGCCGCTCCTGGTCCGCTCTGGGTTCCTCACCCGCCTGGCGAGCTCGCAGCGGGACGCAGCGTGGCCGGTGCCGGGGTGGGAGCGAGCGAGACACCTCTGTGATCACGGGGATGCACTGCTGCAAGAGGAGCACCTCTTCTCAGAGCCGGGGCTTGGAAATGGCTTTTGTGTATCCCGTACGTAATGCAGGAAACTCCCAAGGAGCGGAGGGGGACCATCACATCCCCTTTGGTTATATACCATTGTCACCATGTATAAAAATTATCGGAATACACGCATGAGCACTGTGAATAGGAATGAATTGGCATTCCTGGGCTGTGAGCGATCTGATCTAGTTGACGATGTCCCTGCTCATTGCAGGGGGGTTGGACTAGATGGCTTTTAAAGGTCCCTTCCAACCCAAGTGCTTCTGTGATTCTATGATTCTATGCCTAATATGTCAAAGAAAAACCTATCACAACTTTTTAGTACAGTCCGAGACGAGTAGAGGTGCTTTTTGCTTTACCGCATTTTCCTTTCAATTGGTATAGCACATAGCACATAATAGCCCTTAATATTCTAATTTTAATTATTAATGTTTATATATTACTTTAATAAAATATAACTACGATTAGGAAGGCCTTGAAGGTTGCAGGTGTCTTTGATGGGTCCAGAAGCTCGGCTCCAGGTCCATCCATTTCTCCTGCAGATGGTCGGGCGAGGCTGGTTTTGTGGAGGCTAGAGGTGAGGTTGGTCTGGCCTCCAGGCCCTGAAAAGTGAGGCTATCCCTGATGCCAAAGCCAGAAACCCTTAGAGAAAAAGGAGGCCTGATGCTTGGTTTGGCTGTGTTTCCGCAGGGGAGACCTGCGTGGTGTGAGCAGGGAGGTGCAGTCTGCCTCTGGGGATAGCTTCATAACTTCATTTGGAAGTCACACAAGAACAATGGCCACGAACGTGTGACCATCATACATTAACAGCATATGGTGGGTGCCAGGAAATTGTAGCTATATAAGTCCAGGGGAGATCAGCTACGGAGTTACACGTAGTACCCCGGCACCACTGCCGAGCTCTGCCTGTCTGTTGGGTGCAGCTTTGGAAGCAGCATCGCTCTGCGCAGCTCACTTACAGAGTGCGCACACAGATTTGAGCTTCTTTGGGAAACTTTGAAAAGCGCTAGGCTCCATTAAATGGTCAGAGTTGGTTGTTTTTCTCAGGAAATACAATTTTTCCAGAATTAGTTATTTCTTTTCTGCAATGTATCTAAATTTTCATACGCTGGCATTCACACCTCAAAGTGCCTTACCCAAGATATAGCAAGGACAGACAAACCGGCCTGCCAACCGTTGCATCGTCGGCACGACCTCGTCAAAAATAGTTTGGGGTGGAGCTCACCTCTGTGAGGTGATGCGCCAGCAGCCAGACCGGGGGAGTCAGCCCCCATCACTACAGGGCACCAAGGAGAAGAGGAGATGCTAACCTAAGAGAAGACTAAAAATATCCCCAAACCTAAAAGCCTCAGACTTTGCCCAGTGCAGTAAAGTGTAGAAAGGGACATCATTACTCTGCATGATCACACTAGGAGGGGGTAAGCATAGCAGGAGATGATGTTTACTAGACCTGAACAACTCCACAAGAGCAAATCAGACCAGACTGATTTTCATGAGTTAGGCATTAATTTCCAGGACTCTCTTTTACCTTCTAAAATGAGGGCATTCTTCCTTTTATCTGGGTAACCAAGAGGAAAATCTAATTATTCCTGACTTGAGTAACCCATTGAATTTTTTTCTAGATTGGTTTCAAGAGAGTAGCACTGTGGGTGGATTGTGACTGGATCATTCAACTTATTTTGCTACAAATTTTGTTCATCTTCAGCTCTCCGGGAATCCCCATGTTTTGTAATACCTGTCACATTAAAACAAGCGCAATCCATCTTTTAAGTCCTGGGCTCACCAGGATCACTGGAGGGGGATTGGTTTGTCCCAGGTCACTGCCCCAAGGCAGGGGTTGAGACTACCAGAGGTCACACTCCCTCTCGTCTTCTGCTGACCCAACACAGTTTTTCTAACCCTGGTCTATTTACAACCACCTGACCACCACCAAACCCTTCTGCCAAGGGTTCTCCAACTCACGCCTGGGGGATTTTTGACAAGAAACACTCTAACTAATCACCAGCCCTTCACAGCTGCGTGCATCTCTCAGGTAAGCGCTGAGCCTGATCCCGTGATGAGTCCCACCTGCCCTGCCCTGGTCCCAGCCCAGCCTGGAACCACCCGGGCCGGGCACGAGGAGACTCGGGGCTTCTCGGGTGGGTGTGCTGGGGCTGTTGTTCCTCAGCCTGGGATGAGCAGTGATGGTCTGGCTGCTGAAAGTAGGAAAAGGTCAAATTATACTGGATTTCTGGAAATGAGAAAGAAGAAAAAGGTGTGTGTGAGGGAGGCTTGTCTTTTCTGGTGTTGGTAAAGTTAGAAAAAAAATCTGGAAAGACCCTAAGTGGTCCTAAAGGAGCCAATAAAAACTGCATAACAGCCTGGAATTTGCTGTTTCTACAGGGGAAACAAAGGGAAAAATAACAAAAACTGAATCTTCAACAAGATTTTTAATAAATACAGTCTTTCTTTGTTATGAGAAGAAGAAAACCTTTGCTATGTTTTGAAGTACCAAGAAACCAAAATGCAATGAGCAGCAGAGTCCAAGACTGCCGTAGCAGCAGAGGACAGAACTAAAAATGAATTTGGGAATGCAGGCAGCAAGAATGAGTTAAAACACCTTCAGAAAGAAGCTGCTTGCATTGGTGAAACTTGCAGCATATTGGATTTCTTAGGACCAGAAAATCTTCTATCAAAATGAAAAAAATTTTGATCCTATAGCATTTGTTCAATATCGCTCTATTTCAGTAAACCAAATCCTGGTCTGCCTTGTTGAAATAGTTATGGAAATTAAAGTTGGAATATTTTTGGGGAAAAAAAAACCAAACCCAACACCACCCTGTTCCTCTAGGCCACCCCCTGTGTCCACGAGCCTCAGCTGTGTATAATCACTGCTGATGGGCAGATGGCCGGTTTGGTTCTCAAAACCTCCAGAAACAGAGATTTCAGACACCCCCAGGCAATTCCTTCCCTGCCTGATGGCTCTCAGCAGAAAAGGTTTTCCCCTTCTAATATGACCTTCTCTGCAATTTAAGTCTATTATGGGTTGACCCACATGGGCATGGAAAGCAATATATATACTTTTTATTTTGCTTGGAAACTTTATATATTTGAGATCGTTGGCTCTTTTGTCAGAGCAATAACCGCTCTTGGCATGGGAGAAGGAAATGGGCTCTCACCCCTGTCCAGATGTGTGTGCTGGACACGTGTCGTACCTGCCCTCTGCTCCCACGGCGATGCTTCTCCTGGTACTGGTTTTGTCGCTTCTCATCAGAGTCTCCGTTTGCTCTGTGTCCTCCTTCAGTTGCTCCGTGATGTCACAGCTGCAGTGGACTCGGTGTTCTTTCACTCAGGTAAGTGCCTTGGGGGTTTTGGATATCTGCTCTTCCTCAATTTTCAAGTTGGTTAAAAAAGAATAATTACAAGGCATGTATGGTTCCCAGCTCAACCACCAGCGTAGAGAGAAGAGCCCAGAAACCTCAAAAGAATACCCCAAACAGGACATGTATAGCAGATATGTTTGTATGTTGGTCGGGTCGCTGGGAAATGGCTCAAGAAGGAGGAATGAATTTGAGCTGACCACAGGGTACATATCCAGAGGGAGTTCTGGTTTTGCCTCCTCTACAAACAACACACTAAAAATTAAGGAAGTTGTAATTTAAAACTAAGTTGAGGTGAAATGCCCTGCCAAAGGCTGGAGCTTGCTGCTTATTAGCTTCACGTGCTGATAAAATACTGATACCGCTTAACTCGTATGATGCTGTTTCAAGAGTAATTTGTTTGTTTACATGCTTAGAAGGATTATATTTGGCTAAAAATTAAATAAATAGGAGGAAAAAACCAAAGGTGATAATCTTATGGGTTTTTTCTTTAGGAAAAATGAAAAAATACTTAGTGAATAAATGCTGAAAAATGTGGGCAATGTGAAAATATCCAAAAGACTGTTGATGACAGGTTTTTGTGGGTTGTGACTTGGGGTTTTTCTCTGCTTTTGGCATCCTAACAAGGCTACAGATTTTTGGGTAGAAGTTTAGTGGTTCAGCAACAGTTAAAGTAATTTTGTTTCCCTTTCCTAAGTAGTTTGTGGCTCTTTTTTTTAAAAAAAAAAAAAAAAAAAACTTAGTTCTTCCTATTTTGATTTCTTCACTTGGGTTTACTTTGGTAAATATTACTTTCATCCCATTCCTCTGGGAACACATTTTTATATTGCTGTGATCATTGTTGGGAGAGCTAATCTCTAGCATAAATGAAGAGAAGTCAAAGAAATGAAAACAAACGATGGCAACGTTCCCAAGAGACTACGAATTTACTCTTCTAGATTCACAGCGAGACGCTTTGCGTTTGCTTCTGTGAGCAATTTAACTTGATTTATCCTTCCAACCGTCAATGAAATATCTATATATTGTATTTCTTCAGCACTGGCTGTGACATCCAGAATTGTTGCCTCTCCACATGCTTTTCATAATGAATACACTTCTGGCAAGTTTGCTTGTTTCGGAGCTGGTTTGTATCCAGACAGTTTTTCATGGTTTTCTTCTATTTACTTGTCTTGAAGTTGTTATATTTAATAATGTCTTCACATTGGGAAGGAAAACAGGGCAGCAACTAGACATGCAGAATAATGCTTCTTCTCACAAGTGGGACTGAGTTTCACACCTTTCTGCAGGGTGAGATCTGAAGCTGATGCAGAGTATTTAGCTTTTGAAGAGCCTGTGAAAAGTTACCTTGAGAGAGTGAACTGGATACTCGGTCCACCCACGACTGAATGCTTTATAGTTTATCAAAATTGTACTTTTTTTTGCTCGAGCATCCTATACCGGGGGACGGGGGGAGGAGATATGAATGCAAAACCCTGCAGATGTCTGTCTGTAGTTTCGGTGTGCGTTAACCTGTTTTTTCAAGATGCAAGTTGAAATATGTAGCTGTGTAAATGAAATAGGTGGACGTACAAAAAATGTGTTGGGAACCGGACTTCTGAGGGTCAGCACGTGGGCCGCTGCAGTCGCTGCATCTACGTGACATTGAGAATAGGAGGTTTAATTTTTTCCAAGCATCCAGATCTTCTAATAATTGATTAATTAATGCATAGATAAAGGGGTTTGTTGAAGTTCCTGCTGACATCAGTGGAGTCAGCCTTCACCTGTCAGGTCATAAATGCTTAAATTTGGAAAGCAACAAAGACAGCAGGGACTTTTGTCTTCACTTCTCAGCTCTTTCCTCTTCTCCTACATCCCTGCAGAGGCACCTGATGCCTTCCCAGACTTTAGTCCTTTCATGCTCATTGTATTATTTTTTTATCTAATTTCCAGTCCAAATGCAACTGTAGAAAACACGTAACAATTGTTCTTTCCCTCCGTTAGTGGTTATTTGCCTGGTGCGTTGGTAGAAGGTGCCCCTGCCCTGTCATCCCTCACCCAGAGTATGGCAGATTTCTTCCAGGTTAGACGCTCATTTTTTGCAATTGTCTCTTAGCTCTTCTTCGTACCTATCACAGTTCATATCTCTGGAGGGTTTTTCAGTGATCACAGCAAAACATGATAATTAGATGCAGTTACTGTACAGGTATAAGGTAAATTTAAGTCTTTGATTTTTCTGCTTGTGGATCCCCTTTGTTTTAGCGTAAATTAATCCCCAGGTGCCTGATCTCACATTTCTTAGTGTTAAATATTTCCCGTTGCTGTTCCTCCTACCTGCCAGGTTATCAGTTTCTGCCATTTAAGCCTCCTAAGTTTGAGTCGGGTTCTTGAGCACCTCTGCAGTGAGGATGTGGTGGAGGTCATGCACCACCTTGACAATGGTGCCGCGTAGCCCCAGAGTTTCTCCTGCAGCACATCCCGGTGTTTCTGTCCCATGATGCTGCTTCTGATTCCTTCGCACCTCATGCACCCCAGCGCCTCTGGCTAACCCAGCAGCTGCTGCTGTGGCATCCTTCTCAAAACCTCTTCTGAAGCCCAGATGCATCACATGGACTGTGTTTGCCTACATACTGCCTAAAAACCATCAGTGTTCTGCCCTGCTCAGCCATGGGGCTGTGAGCTGCTCCGCTCGGATTGTTCTCCACCTGTTTCCTGCTGTTTCTCCCTATTAAAGATGTTTGCACGGTGATTGTATCAGAAGTGTCGGGGTTTCCTTACAACTCATTTCTGATCCATTGCATTTCCATACCCAGGTGTTCGGCAGCATTTACCTTGTGGGAGAAAAATTAATGTTGTTTTTTTTAACTCCATTCAGGCAGATGATCCTGTGCTGTCATCTTCACTGAGGATCACAACACATCCCCCCTTTTCTTCTCTTTCTATTTACAAAACTGAATAATTTGTCAGTATTTAGCTCTGAAAATTTTCAAGATACATATCACAATGTCTTCTGCAGTTGATTTCTTTTGAGATAGCTTCTGATAAAAAAAGCACAGCTTTCTTTGCTGATTCAGCCTTTTTTTTTATTTTCAGGCTCTGAACATTCCCCCATCTTTATGAGCTTGTTATTTATCTAGAGAGAAAGCAAGCCTGTCCTTGTGAGTCCTTATTCTGTCTTGAGATGCAAGTTTCAGACACCTTTTCAACTGAAGAGTCTTCAGTTCTACTCTGCATCCAAGTTGCTGTGCTGTAAGGACCAGTCTATATCTTTCTAAATTATTTTTTTCACAATTGCCTGTTGGAATCTATTTTTCTTTGGCCATCACTGACTTTGAACCAAACCACTTTGCGGTTAACCGATCAAAATGATTTGGGGTTTTTTTTTTTCCTTGTATATAACTAGCTCTTCCATGCAATCCCAGCATTTATCAAACCTATTCTTGACACAGCATCATCTTCTGTTAATAATTTCTATATCATGTATTCAGCTAGAACAGCTCTCCTGGTAAACCCTCTGTTGCTTTCATGGCAGAGTGTGATTGCAGTTGACATTTAAATTCCAGTATTGTCCATACTGATCCGAGAACCTCCACTGACCCTTCCTCAGACCTCTGCAACCTCAAACCTCCTCAAATACATACAACAAAATAAGACAACTTCAGGGGGAACTTGTTAGAGGCCACATTCTTTGCCACCTTCCCCCAACTTTGTGAGCAGCGTAAAATGCTACCAGTACTAAATCAAGTCGCAACTGCCCAAAGAGCAGCAGAACAACTTGACGAGGGAGGGAGAAGGGGAGGTGAGTGCTGGGAGGTCCCAGGGTGCGGCGGTCTGGAAGGCAAGCTGCAAGCGTGGTGTCGCCATGCTCTTAGATCAGGCTTTACCTGATGAAGCAAAATGTCTTTTCTTATATATTTCTCCTTTTCCTACTTTGAAGAGAAAAGCTTTTCCCTGGCATCACAGGAAAGCAGTGTTCCTGCCTGGAACAAGCACTGCATGAGAAACAGGAATATGTTTAACTTTAAAGAGCATTTCTAATAAAGACCTACATCTAAAAAGGCTGTGATTGTAAGCACGGTAAGCTGAGACTTTCAAGGCCTGGGTTTTGTTTGTATTCAAAATAGTTTTCCATAAGATGTGATATTTTTCCTGCTAAAAGAATGAAATATTGATTTAATAATTCAAACCTAGTCAACTGGAGGTTGATATGTCTAACCTGCATACATCTTCTTACAAATTGCAACAAAAAGCTGCAAAAAAGCTGCTAATATTTTTTCGAGAATGACTGGAGTAGCTGTAAAGTTATCAAGTGGGGAAATCCTCTTCCCTGCAGCACCCAACAGCACTGCTCAGAGTGGAGACTCTGCTCGGAGCGGGGTGACAGGCACAGGGAGGCACGGGGGCTGTGCCAAAACCTGTCCATAGAATCACAGAATGGTTTGGGTTGGAAGGGACACTGAAGACCATCTCGTACCCCCCCCTGCCCCGAGCAGGGACCCCTCCCCCAGCCCAGGGTGCTCCCAGCCCCGTCCAACCTGGCCTTGAACACCTCCAGGGATGGGGCAGCCACAGCTGCTCGGGGCAACCTGCGCCAGGGGCTCACTGCCCATGCAGCCAAGAATTTCTTCCTAGTATCTCATCTCAATCTCCCCTCTTTTGGTTTAAAACCATCCCCCTCATCCTATGGCTCCCCTCCCCGATCCAGAGTCCCTCCCCAGCTCTCCTGGAGCCCCTTTAGGCACTGGAAGGGGCTCTGAGGTCTCCCCGGAGCCTTCTCTTCTCCAGGCTGAGCCCCCCCAACTCTCCCAGCCTGTCCTCCCAGCATCTTTGTAGTCCGTGGTTAAATGAGATGGGTTTGGATGTTTTGTCTAGGAAGGTCATAAAATAGCAAGGATAGAAACTTTAGAAGAATTCAAGCAATGCTAATGAGCTGGTTTTGGCAGCACCATGTGCAATGTTTCTTCTTTCCACTCTGTTGCCATTTAATACTCATAATCCTAAAGGAGATTAAAGACATTTAATTCATTCATAAGTCTTTGTAAGTGGCCTAAGGTGAAATTCAGGCCTTAATTAAAATGTATTATTTACAGACCACCGGAGAGCTCTGTACTCTCTTCCGTTTCCTCATTTAATACCTTCTAGAGGGAGTATCAGTTTGATTTCAGCCCCAGTCCTGCTCAGCCCTAGGACGCGCACGGCAGGTGATGCTGACATGTGCGTCGCAGCGGGAACCAGCAAGAAGCGATGCTGGGCAGTGTCGGGGAGGAAGGCATCTCTGTTCTTCAACTGAGTGTCACCGTTTGCTGGAGGGAAACAGCATCGCAATGGTGTTACTGCGTGAAGGGAGGGTCGGTCGGACAGTGCTGGTGGCCGTCCAGGCTGTGTCTGCAGCCCAGGGAACCCCTCCTGCCCACCACCTCCAGCAAATAGCCTTTCTGGGCAGCATGAGCTGCTCTGGGAGGTCCCTCCTGTCCTCCTCTAGCCAGCGAGAAGCCAAAAAGTAGGCTGGGTACTAAACCTGCTTCTGTTGGGTCTTGCTCTTCTTTTCGAGTGTTTTACTGCATGTTTGGAACCTGGACACCCCTTCACCCACACTGAGAAGTAGTGAAGAGGGAAAGATACAGTCCTGAAAAAATATATTCCCTAGGTGATTCTGTCTGTGTTTAATGAGCTTGCAGCAAGTAGCCGGGGGCAGTTATTGCTTGTCATCTGCAGCACCAGTCTCCTGAGGTGGGATCCTGTCTTTTGAGACATCCTTATGGTGTTTAATTCTTGCAAGTTAAAAATTCTTCTCCTTTCTCTAATGGAAAAGCCACAGCTTTCATGAGTATTTGGCCTCCTTACAGGAAAGATGAAATAATTTTCAGCACTGAAACATCCTCGTTCTTCAAGAACAAATATATAATCACCTGGTAACTCCAAGCACGCACAGCTGAACACAGCACAGACAAGACAGATGATGTAGTCAGTCCATATTTATCCTGGAGATTGGTTTTGGAGAACAACCCCCCCGGGCAGTCTGCATGCTTCATTCTTAATTTGGGAATGGCCCAAAAGGAGCCTTCATCTGACATCTGGGAAACATAACTTCTTGTGGTGATGGTGGGGCTGCCACGTTTGCTTCTCTGGGTCACTGAGTATCTGCACGGTGTCTGCAAAAATGGTGCAGAGCAAACCCTCACCCTCTGCTGCTTTTCAAGGGGGAGGATTAGATTGGATGTTAGGAAAAACTCATGACCCTTTTGGTGAAGAAAACATTGGAACAGGCTGCCCAGGGAAGGGTGGAGTCGCCATCCCTGGAGGGATTTAGAAGATATGTAGACGTGGTGCTGAGGGACATGGTTTGGCAGTAACTTGGCAGTGTTGGGTTAACAGTTGGACTTGGTGATCTTAAAGGTCTTTTCCAACCTCAACGATTTTATGATTCTAAGCAGACGTTGTTCTCTGCCCTGGCAATCTCCGTGTATTATTCGGGCCTTAAAGCAGCCTTTTATAAGGGATGCTGTAACTTTATCTCCAGGATAACTTTCCATCCATGCAGTTACCCCAGTGCCACTGCGGGGCTTCGCCCATTCACACCCTGCCCCAACTGAATGCTGGTGACCTAAAAGTAAAGTTAATTTATTTGCATTGGAATCACTTTGGTGGGTATTGGTTGAACGAGTAATAAATTGCTGTTGTTGATGAGCAATGAAAGGTCCCAGCAAAGAAGAACTGATCATCTCTGTGCCTGACATTTAGCGCAGACATGCACAGACGAAGCACTGACAGGCACTTTGGCTTTTCGCAGGGGAGAATTATGGGTGGCAGATCCACTCTACAGATAATACCTTTGTCAGTGCCCATTTGCACCAATACTGGCTAATTAGAAGTTATTAAATCTTTCAAATCTCTGTCATCTCTTCATGTTGCTGAAGTCTCTGCAGTTGCTATGAACGAAGAGAGTTTTCTAGCATGTCACCTTTTGAAATCGTTACACCAAAATCCCTGTTGCCCTAGGTTGCTTTGGAAAAGGCAAACCCATGTACTGCTTTAAAATTAAAGGATTTGCTCTAGGCAATTTTTAAAAAAATCGATTTTGACTTTTTAATTTAAAATAAAATGCAAGCTACTAATTTCAATACTGAAATTAAGAGCATGAATATTCTGCTTGCTGTTTCCACAAACTGCATGAGTAACTTTTTTTTCTGTCAGTTTTTTTTTTCCAAAAAAATCTTAAGCAAAAAAACCCAAATACAGAACAGTAAATAAGACACAAACTGACTGAATTATAACCTGCCAAAGGGTCTTCCTCATTCCTTGCGCTGGAGAGTCGTTGCTGATGTTGGAGGGGCTGCATGGGGCTCGAGTAAAATGAGGGAGGAAGGAGAGGCATTACCAGCCTGCCGGCTGCCGAGGGTGGCTTGCATGGGGAATTTCTGTGTAATCAAAAAAAAAAAAAAAAAAATTAAAAATCAGAACTTGCACTTTTCCATTGTGATTTTAAAATTTCACTTTGGAGATGGGTAATTTCATGAATCCCCTGTTTCTATTATTTTCTGCCTCTCAAGTCGTCTGGATAACTGGCATCTTCCTCCCCTGCCAGAGCGTGGTCCGCTCACGGTGCTGAGCTGCTGGGTGCCTGGGTCCGGCTGAGCTCCTCAGGCTCATCCTGCCTGTTCCCGACCCCTCTGAGGTCTGGTGCTGGCACAGCCGCCTCTCAAAAAGGGTCAGTAGCGTCATGTTTTCCTCAGGGTCTGCTCCAAGGCACTTCAGCTGGGTTTCAACGCCTCTTGACAGTCAATGATGGGCAAGGGCCCCTTGCATAGAATCACAGAATGATTTGGGTTGGAAGGGGCCTTGAAGACCATCTCGTTCCATCCCCCTGCCCTGGGCAGGGACCCCTCCCCCCAGCCCAGGTTGCTCCAAGCCCAGTCCAACCTGACCTTGAACACTTCCAGGGATGGGGCAGCCACAGCTGCTCGGGGCATCCTGCGCCAGGGGCTCACCGCCCGCGCAGGCAACAATTTCTTCCTAAGATTAAATCTAAATCTACCTTCTTCCAGCTTGAAGTCATTCCGCCTCCTCCCATCAAGTAGATAAATAGATAAATAAAACTTGGGCAAGCAGCTCTTGTGTGGGCTTGGTCTGAAAGAGTCCTGCCGAAGGAGCAGTTCAGCAGCGCTGGAGGTAACGGTGCAGGCACCGCTCCACTCACAGCCCTCAGCCCCATGCACAGAGGTGGTGGGACTGCTCCGATGATGGGAGGTGGGAGTAGTTCACACACACGTCCCTCAATGTACACCATGCAGGGAAGGACACGCTTGGCTTGGGGTGAAGGTGGCGTCTGTCACACATCAATGCAGAAATAAGATTTTAACTACTGAGGATCTCAAAGTTAGTGCTGACATTGGGTGTCGGTCATAGGTCTGATTTACAACAACACATGTATTTAATTGTGGGTAGGAAAATGCTAAAAGAAAAAGGAAAAGTGAGCACCTGCGCCACTCTTGAGCATGTAGACTTCACGGGTTTCACAGCGTGACACCGGAGCCATGCGGTGAAAGAGCAACTCTTCTGGGGACCCACGTTATCCAGGAGCACGGCCTCAGATCTTTTCAAAAATACCTTTTGCTCAGAGAGCTTTCAGAGCCTGCCCCCAAGGCTATCCAGGACAGAATATTTCCATTAAAAGAAGGGGTTGCTCTTTACAGCAGGGTCTGCCCCCATCATGGGGTCACCTGTGCTGTGAGTGTGGTGTTGTATGTGTGTTGTACTCCGAAGTGAAGATTGGGAAGAGGAAAGGCAACTTTTTTCTCTCCGCTTTGTTGGTCTTGTTAAATATTCTGCACTTGTCCTCTGTTAGGAGAAAAGTTTTGCCACAGGAGAGATACTAGGGAAAAACAACACAAAAAAGCCATAAGATTGTTTACTTCATATGCTGGGAATTGTAATACAAATTATGCAGAATGCCAAAAGTAAGTTGAAATGCGTTCAGGAGAAGGAATCGCGGGTTTACATCCCAGTGCTGATGTATTCATCCCAGTGCCGGTGGCTGCCGCCACTGCCAGTCGCAAATCCAGAGAGTGCTGTCGAGGCAGGATCCCATCGCTCCTCCTGGTACCGGTCTCACACGTGGTCCTCAGGGCTTTGGGTAGGGATTCTCATTGCACGAAAATCATGTTTCTAGATATCTAGCCATGTTTCTGGATGTCTTTAATCTTGGTTGTTAGTCTTTAACTATGAGAAGAAAGAATTTTATTTCCCTTGGTGGAGTTGTCAGCTATTCCTTGGGCTATATAAGTAGCTTGTCATTATCTTTCCATGATAAAACCTTCATGGTGATAAAACCATTGTGTTTTCCAACTGGTATTTGGTAGTGCTGGACAGAATAAGGACGAGGTGGGGTTATTGGTGCTTTCTTTAATATATTTATTTTGAAACAGCAGATAAGATCATAAGTTTTATTCCACCAGTCTGTCTGTAATACTCAGGAAGACAAGACATTACATTCTGAATCTCACTTATTTTCTCTCAGTGGCTCTTTGATGTGTATTTAGCAGACTATCTCCCAGCAATGGGATCTGTACCTTAAGAAAGAGGCAAAACCCAATGTATTCCTTTACTGGGGTGTGTTGTGGGATTGGCCCCGGAGTGGGTGGGCAGACAGCGGCGCACTGAGGTCCCTGCTCCTGTACGAGCATCCCCAAGGGCTACCGCGGCAACCCACTGCAGGAAACCCAGCAAAAAGCTGATTTTGGTCCAAGTGAATCATAAACAATGTTTTTTAGTCCAGCCAGCTCCAATCTGATTCCCAATCAAATCAAAAAGAGCCAAGCCAAGCAAAACAACCTGGAGAACTTATTGCAGCTGATGACCTTGATAATTTCAATCGCACCGATGCAAACCCATGGTAAAGCTGATGGTTCAGTGTCTGGTAGTAACTCAGGTCCTTCAGACAGTAATGACAGAAACAGATGGTTTTGCACATGAGTTTTATTTCTGTTTCTGTAAACAAACACTTATTCTGACTGCTATGCTAAATATATATACTTTATTAAATGGTCTTGGCTGCTACTGTGAGTAACGGTAATTACCCAACACATGGGTTGGGTTTATAGCTAGAGTCTGACACCTACTTTACTCAAATGAGTATATGATATATATATATCATGGATACATGTATGAATATAATGACATCACTCCAAAGTTAAAAAAAAAAAAATAAATTGAGCCACCTTTAGTTGGTGCTCCACAGCCAGAATAATTTCTAAAGCAATCTTCATGGCTGTCTTGCATACTGCTAAGGGTACTCTAATATGAAATATGCAGGAGCTCTAGTTCTTCCTTGTACTTCTGACATGATGCTTTTAATAAGAAAATATACAGTATACCTTCACACAGCATCCCTGCCTCTTCCCAGCAATTCAGGGAAATGTTCCCAGGTTTTAATTAAACAAGATGCTCTTCTCTTCCATCTAGCCACAGAAAATCAGGGATTGGGAGGGAGAGCAAGCACCTGAATATGTGTTAAGCCTGAAGGACAGGCAAATGCACTGCAGATGGTATGGCCTCAAAGCACTGCATCAGCGGGGCCTGAAAAACAAGAAAAAAAACAAGTAACTGGGACGGCTCCCCTTAGCTTATGTTGTTAACCAGAGTGAGCATGCTTGGTCCTGGCTCTGCTGCTCCCCGCAGCAGGCAGTAGATGAAAAGACAGATCAGTGAGCATCCACCGCCTGAACCACCTCTTTGCTAAGAAAGTGGCTGGAGGCAGTCAAGCATTTCCAAAGTCTTTAAGAAACCCATTTCCCCACACTGCCACTTTTATCATATAATGTTTTGCATTAGACAGGACTTCAAAAACCAACTTGTTCCAACCCCCCTGCCCTGGGCAGGGACAATTTCCCAAAGCCCAGGGTGCTCCAAGCCCCGTCCAACCTGGCCTTGAACACCTCCAGGGATGGGGCAGCCACAGCTGCTCGGGGCAACCTGCGCCAGGGGCTCACCGCCCCCACAGGAAAGAATTTCTTCCTCGTATCTCATCTCAATCTCTCCTCTTTCAGCTTAAAACCATTCCCCCTCATCCCATGGCTCCCCTCCCTGATCCAGAGTCCCCCCCCAGCTCTCCTGGAGCCCCTTTAGGCACTGGAAGGGGCTCTGAGGTCTCCCCGGAGCCTTCTCTTCTCCAGGCTGAGCACCCCCAACTCTCCCAGCCTGTTCTCCCAGCAGAGGGGCTCCAGCCCTCGCAGCATCTCCGGGGCCTCCTCTGGCCCCGCTCCGACAGCTCCGTGTCCTTCTGCTGTTGGGACCCCCCGAGCTGGAGGCAGCACTGCAGGGGGGTCTCCCCAGAGCGCAGCAGAGGGGCAGAACCCCCTCCCTCGCCCTGCTGGCCACGCTGCGGGGGATGCAGCCCGGGATGCCAGGGGCTTCCTGAGCTATGAGTGCACATTGCCAGCTCATGTCCAGATTTTCATCCACAGGTACCCCGAAGTATTTCTCCTCAGTGGTGGCCTCCATCCCTCCATCCCCCAGCCTGGACTGATACAGGGGGTTGCCCTGACCCCAATGCAGGACCCTGCACTTGGCCTTGTGGAACTTCATGAGGTTCACACAGGCCCACTTCTCAAGCCTCTCCAGGTCCTCTGGATGGCATCCCACCCCTCCAGCACATTGACCACTCCACACAGCTTGGCATCATCAACACACTTGCTGAAAGTGCACTCGATCCCAGTCCGTGTCACCAACAAAGGTGTTAAACAGTACTGGTCCCAGTACCAGCCCCTGAAGAATGCCCCTGGTCTCCACTTGGACACTGAGTCATTGACCACAACTCTTTGAGTGCAACTGTTCAGCCAGTACCTTATGCACGGAACAGTCCGCCCATCAAATCCATACCTCTCCAATTTAGAGACAAGGCTGTCATGTGAGAGAGTGTCAAATGTTTTGCACAAGTCCGGGTAAATGATGTCAATTGCTCTTCCCTTATCCACCAATGTTTTAATCCCATTTTAGAAGGCCACCAAATTTGGCAGGCACAATTTGCCCTTAGTGAAGCCATGTTGGCTGTCACTGATCACCTCCTTATTTTCCATGTGCCTTAGCAGAGTTTCCAGGAGGATCTGCTCCATGATCTTGCTGGGTGCAGAGGTGTGAGTGACCAGCCTGTAGTTCCCCGGGTCTTCCTTTTTTCCCTTTTTGTCAGTGGGGGTTGTGTTTCCCCTTTTCCAGCCGGCAGTAACTTCACCAGACTGCTGCAACTTCTCAAATATGATGGATAGTGGCTCAGCAACTTCATCTGCCGGTTTCCTCAGGATGCTTTTCCCTCTCCAGAGGCTGAGGCTGTGATTCAGTTTGCGGAGGGCCGGGGTCGTTGGACGTGCTGCTCCTTGAGCCCTCAGAAGTAGAGACTCCCCATTTTTCCATGCAGCCATTGGGCTGCACACCAGTGTTTTGCCCAGGTACAACTGAATTTTCCAAGTTTTATTCTGGGCTGGCTTTTTTTTATCTTTAAGCAAATTATTTCACAAATCAGCATGTCATTTGGTAGCGGGGTTACCAAAGGACCCCATAACACACAGGGCAGCCCCAGGCGATGAGCTGGCTGAGCCCTACCCGTGGAAATGTGTATACCAGGTTGGTTCATTTCCCCTTAGCAGATAGCAATGGTGCTGCCTGCTGTCGGAGAAAGCCCGTGCTGGGCTCCGCGCCTTCCCCCGGGTGCCTGCTGGCACGGCTGCTGTAAAGAAACACGTACAGCCAAAGCTCCTGTCCTCCAAAATGGCAAACATAAAAAACATTTAGCTGGTGGCCTCGTCCCCTGCTAAGCTCAGGCTGGTGTAAAACCATTCTGCAATCCAGCATGAGCCCCACCTGCAATGCATTAACTTGTGGGTACAGCCTTGTCAAAGCAATACACTTGGAAATGAATGCTAACAAACTGGAAATCATACCGCTTTATGCAGACTAGCAGAAAAATGGATATTACCTCCACCATCTCCTCTGCTTCCTCCTCCCCTCGGAACACTCCTAGGCGAGCTGCAGCAGGGCATTAAAAACAGCAGAAAAAACACAGGGAATCAAGAGCGTGTGCCTCGCTGCTCCCAACCCACAGCAGGAGTGGGGTGTGTCTCCCACTCTGGAGACATTCCAAACCCGCCTGGACGCTGTCCTGTGACACCTGTTGTAGGTGACCCTGCTCTGGCGGGGGGGTTGGACTAGATGATCTCCAGAGGTCCCTTCCAACCCTGACTATTCTGTGATTCTGTGCAGTGACACCTTTTTGGTCATCTAGTGGGAGGTGTTCCTGCCCAGGGCAGGGGGGTTGGAATGAGATGGTCTTCAAGGTCCCTTCCAACCCAAACCATTCTGTGATTCTATGTCATTCAGTCACCGTTGCCCATGCTGCCCTGAACGCTGCAGAGCTGAAGTACTCCCGCTAAATGTATAATTCAGTTTAAAGACAGGAGCCAAAACGTTTATTGGTGTTGGACAAGCAGTCAGCGGGCAACTGGAAGCTGGTGGGTATCTGTGTGTGCTCAGGGCAGGATCTCACCCTGCAAAAGCATCTGGTCAGTCCATCATAATACATCACAAGTTCTCGTTCTTCCACAGCTCGTCTGAAACCCATCATGGTGCAAGAAAGTGCCACAGCACTTATCAGCAAGCCAAAATAACAGTAAGAGTTGCAAATAGGTCCAAGCAGAGTGTTTGCAGTCAGAGAACAGCACTTTGCACAAATCCTGCTGGGATCGGATTATCCTTGACTTGACTTTCCTGATTTTTTGGTATGCCGCTCGATAGACGTCCTTCTAAACTCCATCTCCTGTTTTTTCACTTTAATTCCTGAACTCGATTATCCACTCTCCCCTGTGTTTAAGCCAGTTTTGGTTCACTTACTTCACACTTATCTTTTTCAAAAAGTGTCTCTGTTTACAGTTTAGCTCATTTAACTTTTGTTTTCCTCTCTCTCTCTCGCTGCAATTATGTATTACAACTGATAATTTATGCTTGGGGGGATAAAAAAAGGGATACTTTGTTCAAAACTGCCTAGCTATTTAGCAAAGCCAGCTCCTTTCAAAGCGCTCTCCATCGCTGGTAAATCTCTTGCAAATCCTGCAGACGTCCCTCGGCTGGGCTGGTATCTGCAGCCTATCCTATAAAAGGAATAATATTTTTTAATTATATCTGGGCTTCATTTAGAAGCCGTACCAAGGTGACAGTGGTGCAAAGGGATGCCCAAGCCTGCAGGTCTTTCTCCATTGCTGCACTCTGCTGACAGCAACAACTCATAGAATCACAAAATGGTTTGGGTTGGAAGGGACCTTTAAAGGCCATCCAGTTCCACCCCCCTGCCCTGGGCAGGGACACCTCCCCCCAGCCCAGGGTGCTCCAAGCCCTGTCCAACCCGGCCTTGAACACCTCCAGGGATGGGGCATCCATCCCAGATTGTTGTTGGTAACCCAAAGGAGCGGCTTTCCCGCTCACATCCCTGTCGCTCTGAGTTAGTCCCACACCCCAGCTATCACTCCTTATTGCAGTACGTCTGGTTTGGTTTTCCTAAAACATAGGCAGTGAATTGCATTTGCAATAAAAATATTTCTGGCAATAAATGAGTTCAGTATCTTTAAAAAAGCAATGCAGTGCAGGGCACGGGGACATGGTTGCAGCTGGTGGTGCAGAGCTGGCCATGGGGAGCCAGGAGCCAGGCTTTGACGGATGCTCTCGGTTCTGCCAGCTGCTGCCCCACATGTACACCATCTATGGGTCACAGCACAGGATGGGAGCACATCCGTGAGGCTGCCTGTCCCTGGAGTCAGATGCGCTTTTAGTTAATTTCTCTTCCATGATGTGCTGGAAAAATATTTTCCTTCAGTAGCTCAAGGGGAGCTGGATGGGAGGGGTGCCATCCAGAGGGACCTGGACAGGCTGGAGAGGTGGGCCCATGCCGATCTCATGAAGTTCAACAAGGCCAAGTGCAATGTCCTACACCTGGGTCAGGGCAATCCCAAGCACAGATCCAGGCCGGGTGGGGAATGGCTGGAGAGCAGCCCTGAGGAGAAGGACCTGGGGGCACTGGTTGATGAGAAGTTCAACATGAGCCGGCAATGCGCGATCGCAGCCCAGAAGGCCAACCGGATCCTGGGCTGCATGAGAAGAAGTGTGGCCAGCAGGGCGAGGGGGGGGATTGTGCCCCTCTGCTCTGCTCTGAGGAGATCCCACCTGGAGTACTGTGTCTGGCTCTGGAGCCCCCAACATAAGAAAGACGTGGACCTGTTGGAGCGGGGCCAGAGAAGGGCCATGGAGATGCTGAGAGGGCTGGAGCCCCTCTGCTGGGAGGACAGGCTGGGAGAGCTGGGGGTGTTCAACCTGGAGAAGAGAAGGCTCCGGGGAGACCTTAGAGCCCCTTTCAGTGTCTGAAGGGGGCCTACAGGAGAGCTGGGGAGGGACTTTTTACAAGGGCAAGCAGTGATAGGACAAGGGGGAATGACTTCAAACTGTAAGAGGGGAAGTTGAGATGAGATATGAGGAAGAAATTCTTGGCTGTGCGGGCGGTGAGCCCCTGGGGCAGACTGCCCGGAGCAGCTGTGGCTGCCCCATCCCTGGAGGTGTTCAAGGCCAGGTTGGACGGGGCTGGGAGCACCCTGGGCTGGGGGGAGGTGGCCCTGCCCAGGGCAGGGGGTGGCACTGGATGAGCTTTAACGTCCCTCCAACCCAAACCATTCTATGATTCTATAAGGCAAGCTCTGCTCAAGGAGGCTGGGGCAGGGCAGGGTGCCTTCTGCTGGGGGGGTTGCCCTGGCTTGCTGCCCACCTGCTGTGTCCGCCTTACCCTCTCTGCACACATGTGGCTCCAGCTCAGCTCTGAGCTCATCGGTTGTTTCACAGCCAACTTTCGAATGTCTTCAGTAGCTCTCAAAGCTGTGGATGCGCAGACTTCAGGTTTGGTTTCCCTCCCTTGGTTATTGTAGGGGGAGCTGAGTAGTTTGCATGAGTTATGGAGCTGCAGCTGTGTGGAGAAGAGAGCATGGTTTCGATGGCAGTGCTGGTGTAAATGACCTTAAATTCTCTTTTCCAACAACTATTACACACATGGAACTTTTGGAGTTAGGTTTTTGCAAACAGTTGTGTAGATGAATTCATGCAAATATTCTCAGAGCAAATAAAAGAGGGAAATAATGTGGTCAGAGCACATTACCTGTAAACATTATGGGTGTATTTGCCAAATGTTTGTGGATTTTTTTCATTCAGTCCACTCTGACACTCGTTACATCTGGCTTATTAGAGATGGAGGCAATGTGAGCTCCCTATTGCATCGGTGGAAATACACCACAAGACTGCAAGCATCAAACCTTGGACACAGAGAAAAGCCCCAACCACCTGCGTGTGGGGTATCCTCTGCTGCCCTACGTTTGTGGCTCGCTGCAGCTGTCCCCACCCCGCTGTCTGTCACCTGCGTGGACACAGGCGCGTTGGGAGGCAGCTGGGACCTGCCCCATGGTTGCCCGGTGCTGGGCATCCCCAAGCTGCAGCCGCCGTGAGGGGCTGATGGTCACGAGCCACGCGTACGTGCGTAAGGTCTTTTGCAAAGGAAACTGTGAAAAGTCCCCAGAAAATGGGGATAACAAAGCAGCTGATTGGTTTAGGGTAAATATAAATTTCTCCTCTACCACATTCATGAAGCAGCCCAGCGTACTTATACATAGGTATAATCAACCATTTTCAACAACTCCTCGTTCTTTTTATCTCCTGATAAAAGGGGAAGCATTCAATTAACAAACAGAGGCTTTAAAAGGGTGATTAAACAGAGCTCAGGAAATAATAGACCCATTAAATGAGCAAGGTCTTCTTCAACTTGCCGTTTAAGCTACTTTTGTTCTCAGAGAGTGAGCGAGCTCTCACCAAAAACCTGCTCCCTGCTGCGTTAACTGGGGGAATTCCACGTTCCCCACGTGCACACCGGGTGCCCTCACGGGGCGATTCCCCAGGGGTGGGAAGTTTTGGCCACACAGCCCCATCCTGTTTCCCTGGGCGATGTGCCGGTGCCCCAGGAGGGCCACCGAGGGCAGCATCCCCTTCACTGCGGTGCTGGGGGTGTTTTCCTGCAACCTGCCAAGTAGAGGAGGGATGCGCTGTGTCCTGTGCCTGAGCGTGTCCCTCACATTGCTGTAGTTAACATGTGCCTCAAGAGCCTCAGAAATGGTGTGCTGAGAACGATTGATTACGTTTGCATACATAACTGGCGTAGATTTCACATGACCGGCGAGCAAGGGAGAACTGTTTGTTCAGAAGGTGTGGACGAAACATGGCATGGGGCATCCCTCACTGCCCTTTTGTATGTGGGTGCTCTGAGGGGCTCCACTCACCCACAAAACTCTGCCGCCTCCCCCAGCAGCATGTCTCCAACGCCCCTGGGACACTGGCAGTCACCGACAGTTTTTGGGCTGCCTGGCTTGGAAATAGTTAAATGCCAAACCAAAGGATGCTTGGGGAAAAGTTTCCAGCTGTTCTAGGAGGACATTGGAGGTACAAGGCAAATTAGACTTTGGGTTTAGACTCCTTTCCTGTAGCACTTTCAGAGCTATTTTTTGGACTTGATGATTTTAAAGGTCCTTTCCAACCTAAATGATCCTATGATTTTCTTTTTCTGGCTGATGCTGGGAGGGTGAGCACACAGCTGCTTCCACAGCACTGGCCCAGAAAAGTGACACCTCATTTATTCCAGACAAGAAATAGCCGCCGTTATGACCAATTAACCAGGGAGGTAAAGTGGGGAGCGATGGAGACATGTCGCTTCCCGCAGCTGCTGCCTGTGCTCCTCTCCATGCTTGCTCAGGGTGGGAAAGTGTCAGATATCCACAAAAAAACTCCCTGGTTTTAAGATGCTACTTCTCATTTCAGTTGGACTGTGGTTTCCAGTTCAAAATCCCAGTTTCCTTGCTCCTGATGCGAGCCAAGACCCTGCTGTCTGTGCACGCAGCCATTGCTTGTTATCCTCCCTCGTCTACTTGAATTATTGTATTTTCTTTTTTCTACCCCTAGCACAAATGGAAAGTCTCCTTGGTGCAGGTTCATCTCTTGGCCTCCCCCATCTTCCCATGGAGGCTGGTACCACGGGCTCCCACAGTGCCAGCCAGGAGAAGCATCCCCACGGGCCAGGCAAGGGTTTCCCAACACTTTGGTTGTTAAAATTTGCATCGCTCTCCTGTAATGCCCACTTTTATTGACACTGTGTCTCTTAGCGAAGCAGAAACTCCATTAGCGTCTGCATTGCTCCTATCAGATGTGCTCCTTCCCAGCTGAGCTGGCTCCCCGGGGTCTTTTACTCCTGTGATAGTTTTGTCAAATTGATGCTTACATCCCTCTGCAACACTTGTAAGTGTATATTAAGTGAAACCGTTTGCCCTGCATCACTCCTCCATAACCTTTTGTTGAAAATCTTGAGATTCTTCCTAACGTGCTTTTAATTTGCCTTTAACACTGGCAGTGTCTCCGCCGGAGGCAATGCCCTGCGCTGGATGGGGCCGGCAGCACCGCTGCTCCTTCCCATTCGGCTTTGCAGATTCCGGCTTCTCTTCGGTGCCCGACCTCCCTCTGTCTTCCTTGGTCAGCTTTGCTGCGATAATTTAAAACCCCCCAAACCTGACAGCAGAGACATTTGATGCCATGCCATCCTGGTTGAAATAGGAGGTTGCGAGAAGAGTGGCTCTGCAAAACCTGGGGCTGTGGTGCTCCGCTCTCCTCGGCTGAACCCCCCCGCTCTGGGCCACCTAATTTTATGGCGGGCTTTGGAGCCCCACCAAATCCAAGCCGAAAGTCAGCCCTATCCAGGTGTGGATGAAAGGTACATTCAAAACCTAAATTTTGGCCGGCGGCAGCCCCACCCCCCTTTCTCCCCGAGCGCTTCTGCTGCATTCCTGCATCTGGTGGCCACCGCCATGGTGGGGACGAAGCGGCAGAGCCTGCGCTGCTGGTGGGCACCGCTGCCGGCGGGCGGGCAGATTCATGACACTTTTGTAAATGACATTTTACATTAAAACTGCATTAACGGCGAGTTTTCTGTTTAGGAATAGAAGAAATATTACTATATTATTATTCATTTACATAACTTATATACTTAACTATTTATATAGAAGTTGTACAATTATCCATTCCTCAATTAACTTGGGTACTAATTCAACAAGTTTGTGAACAGACATTAATCTTTCTAATAACCTTCAGAAGAAATATTTAAGCTATGATTGTAATGGGTTCTCCTAGTTTGTTTCTTTTCCCCCTCCTGCTCCCATTCTGGCTCTTGCCCTCCAAAAGCCGAAGCATGAGGGCAGTGGTGGCGGCTGCTGGGCTCACAGGCGGTGGCCGATGCCCAGGGACAGGTCTCGGTGAAAAGCAGTGGCTCGGAGAAGGCTCTTGAGGCTTTGCACACACGTGGCTAAAGTGGGAAACATGATCTGGTCTGAGGTCACCTGAAAGCCTCTCTGGGTAGATTTCTTGTTCTTTCAGTCAAATCGAAATGGAGTTTGGTTCATGCCAGAAAATAGTTTTTCTCTGTAGCTGGTTGGAAAGCGTAGGGTTTGTGCCCTAGTGCACGCTCAGCGCAGTGCAGTCTAACGCGGCATGAGTGGATTGAGCAGGACATTGGTATCCCGATGCCGGGAGAGGGACTCGCTCCTCCACCCTCCAAGAGAAACCAGGAGGCAGGGACTGAGCTAACCCTGGGCTTGGGAGGTTTGAGAAGTGGTTTCCAGCATCCAGCCTGTAGTCACTGTCCAGCAGAAACCAGGTCAAAGAAAATTGGATTTTGTTATCGCTAAAAATTCTCATTTTTGCAAAGAAGCGTCACTATAAAATTTTTTTCTTGGTAGGAGAAAACAGTTTTCCCTGATTGACTGTGTGGCTGAGCCAAGTCCAGAAAGGGTAACAGATTCTGCTTTATGGAAGTGATTTCCTTAATCTTGTGGGCTGCTTGAAGACTTTAATCTCAGTTGTGAGGATCACAGAAAGATATTTTATTACTGCTGGTATTGCTGATCTGGTTAGGCTTACAGACTTCTTAATAGAAATCCCGTTCGCCCTTTTCCTGAATATCACATCTTCCTTATTAATCTTTTAATGTGGCTCAATAAGAAAAGAGAACAAGGCTAGGCTTTTTTTTTTTTTCTTTTTTTTTTTTTGTATCAGAATACTGGAGTGTATTTGGGAGTAATCTGGTTGCCCTTTCCATTTACTGTCCAGCAAAGTCCTCCAGAGCATCGTCTGAGTGCAGACGGATGCATGAGAGTTCCATACTCTGCTGTGTTTCTCCTCACCACCCGCAGAACCCCATCAGTTTTCCAGGACATGTAATTATGAACACCACCCCCACCGCCCCTTTTCGGTTCCTGGCAGGCAGAGGGCTCCCCCTCCAGCCTGGCTTCCAGCTCCGGTGCTTGATGCTCCGCAGCGGTGGCACGGGCAGCAGCAGGACCCTGCTGAGAAGCCCGGGTTCACCTCTTTGGTCGTGGTGGGTGGCGTTCTGGTTCAATGAAAGTGGACATTCCAGAAAAAGCCTTCAACCACCTTCCAGTTCCCGTGGGAAATGAAAAATTAAACCACAACCCTCCCCCCAAAACAGAAAGCTCCCCACGCAGGGCGCCGTGCGCCCGCAACAGAAAGGCCGTGGAGCGATGAAGAGTCCTTCATCATCATCCCAGGGGACAGAGCGCCATTTCCCCTGGGGTCAAAGCCAGTCTGTCCCAAAGGCATTGCCAGGACTCAGCGCTCGCAGGTAGCGGCTTATCCCTCACCTTTGGCAAAACCAGAAGCAAAGGGCCAAATGGAGATGACAAACCTTCATGTGTCCCTGAAGAGGTGGTAAGCAGCCTGGCAGTAAACCAGCGTAGCTTTGGGGAGGAACTGAACGACCGCAAGGTCTTTCAGTAGTTCAGCACATTGTTGAACTGGTCACACAAATGATTGGTTTAAACGGGAAAGGCAGAATTGCAACTTTCTTTCCCAGTTCTCAGTGGGCAGAGGGTGGTTTCAGGCACCGCACTCACACCCTGAGCTGTGCCCCTGCCCCGTCCAGCAGCTCTCGTGGCCTTGGCTCGCCCGTGACACCCATAAGGAGGGGGAAAGGGCCTGAAATTCCTGCGTGGGCTCCCATTTCATGCAGGGAGGCGTTAGGGATATCTGCAGTGAAATGAAATGTTTTTTAATGTGATTGGTGAGCTCTGAAATACGCACCACTTGATCCGCTCCGTGGGGAGACAGCTAAATATGCCTTGAAAGGATTAGCTTCTCCATACCAAATCTGCTTACATTTAACCTGAAAAAAGCTCCGTGAAAATATTCTATGTCAGGATTTTATTTCTCCAGTCTAGGAAGCTGGCGTATAATAACATCGCCTGCAAGTGTTGCGGGGGGTGAAGGAGGAAAATGCAGAGAGGCAGATCAGACAAGGGTTGGGGTGACTTAAGAACTGGGAAAAGTTTGAAAAGAGATTTTTAAAGGGCTCTTTTGTGTGCACACATGACACTTATGTGTCATAACATACTTTTAATGTAACAGCAAATGTCTTAAGGGGTAAAGCAGTTTCATTAGAGATCAGCCTTGCTGAGAGGCTGAGGGACTTGGGTCTTTTTATTCTGGAAAAGAGAAGGCTGCGGGGGGGATCTTATCAATACTTATCAATACTGCGAGGGAGGGTGCCAGGGGGATGGGAACGGTCTTTTTTTCAGTGGTGCCCAGTGACAGGACAAGGGGCAATGGGTACAAACTGGAACATGGGAAATTCCATCTCAGCCTGAGGAGGGACTTCTTTGCTGTGCGGGTGGCAGAGCAGTGGCAGAGGCTGCCCAGAGAGGTGGGGGAGTCTCCCCCTCTGGAGCCATTCCAAACCCGCCTGGACGCCGTCCTGTGCCACTGCTGTGGGTGCCCCTGCTCTGGCAGGGGGTGGGATGAGATGATCTCCAGAGGTCCCTTCCAACCCTGACCAGTCTGTGATTCTGTGTGATTCTGTGATCTGGGAGGGTGTGGGAAACCCTCGTGCAGCGATGCTCCCGCTCCCTGTGCCCAGTGGATGACACGCACGGCACAGCAGAGAGCGGCTGTGGCCGGGGAGGTGTTGAAGCACGTCCCCACAGGGACACCGAGCAGAGGATTACCCCGGCAGAGCACCATGCAGCAGCTACCGTGCAGCGTGCTAAGCCGTGGGGAACAGAAATACTCACTGCTTGCACTGCTGCTGACAGGAGTGGCGGAGATAGATGCCAGCTGGAAGCGCTGCTCAGAAGGTGTTAAATACACTTAGAGACTTACCCTGGTTCACTATCTATCTGGATCACAGCACAGTTCAAATGAGACTGTCTGATGTAGAGGGCCCGTACCAAACTGATCGGAGAAGGATTCACTGTAGATCACGCCTGCAGCAGTGTCCTTCACTCTACTGACAGCACAATACCGGCAGCTTTCGGGCACTGGAACCCATTAGCCCCGCGCCTTTACCACAAGTTGGCAGGACACTGCCTGGAAATGTGTGGAAAGCAGTCTGTAAAAAATTCCAGTTGTTAAATGCAGTGAGATGGCTAAATATGCCTTTATAGACACGCGCTTAACACACATTCGGTAATAATGCATGCTAATCTCGAATGATTAAACTGATGTAAATCTAAATCTAGTTAGTATAGGTCTTCTTGCTGAGAAATTGTGTGTTTAACCACACTTACTATTTATATGCAGATTTATCTGGCAAGCAGCACCTATCGCAGAGGGTGCTGAGCCCCGCGCCCTCCGGCCAGACCACCCCAGCCATCCCGAATCCAGCTGGGGCTGAGCGTGGGCTCAGCGGGACACCCGCTCTCCTGCAGCCCCTGGATGCCCCACGCTGCTTTCATATCCATGCGCCGGTGCAGAGATCCTGCAGCTCTGCCACTGCTCTAAGAGGCTTTCCATTTTCAAGAAATTTTTTTTTTTTTTTAAAAAAAGCATACTGAAACATAGTGAAGCAGCAGAGGCAAATATGGATTGCAGAAAAGTTTGTTTCCAATAATTGCACTTGAAAAGGGAATTAGATAATGATTGTGGAGTCTTGCGATGGGAAGCACTGGCAGGCATCTCCCAACCATCCCAACAGCTGGCACAGGATGAGGCAAATCTGGATCACCTGGCAGAATGATCTACCATGGTGAAATGTGCTGAGAAGTTCATAGGATCATAGAATCACAGAGTGGTTTGGGTTAGAAGGGACCTTTAAAGGCCATGAGCAGGGACATCAACTAGACCAGGTTGCTCAGAGCCCCATCCAACCTGACCTGGAATGTTTCCAGGGATGGGGCATCTCCCACCTTTCTGGGCAACCTGGGCCAGGGTTTAGAATCATAGAATCATAGAAACATCGAGGTTGGAAAGGACCTTTAACATCATTGAGTCCAACCATCAACCCAGCGCTGCCAAACATCCCACTAAACCGTGTCCCTCAGCACCACAACTACCCCTCTTTTAAATACCTCCAGGCGATTCCACCCCTGCCCTGGGCAGCCTGTTCCAATGCTTGATAACTGTTTTGATGAAGAAATTTTTCCTAATTTCCAATCTAAACCTCCCCTGGTGCAACTTGAGGCCATTCCCTCTTATCCCATCACCTGTTCCTTGGGAGCAGAGACCGCCCCCCCCTCGCTACCCCCTCCTGTCAGGGAGCTGTAGAGAACGAGAAGGTCTCCCTTCGGCCTCCTCTTCTCCGGGCTGAACACCCCCAGTGCCCTCAGCTGCTTCTCACAGGACCTGTGCTCTAGACCCCTCACCTAGATTAAAATTTAAATTAATTATATATTAATAATTAGCCCTGGTCTTTGGAAAAAGTGAGATGTCGTGACCTTAGACGTATACAGACTATTTTTGGAGCATGACCATGTTTCACCCACTGGCCGTCGGGCTCACGCAGGCGCAGCACTGGCAGTGCCCTTGTGCCGCAGTGCTGCTCCATGCCCCGCGCCGCGCTCGCAGGGACAGCGGGGTAAAGGCAAGGGGGGCACAAGCCGGGGTGCAGTGGGTGAGCATCCCTGCGGGCTGGCAGCCTGTGCCTCCAGCAGCCCTCTCTCTGCTGTGTCCCCCCGCTGCTGGGGCCGGGGCAGCGGGGACCGCGCTTCTCCTCCCCGCTGGCTCCGGGGCTGCCAAGCGCTGGGTGCGAGTCACTGCGATGCATTGCTGCACGAAAAGCAGATTGCAAAAGTTGCAATGGGAATAAATCTTTCAAATTGGTCAATTTATCAGCGGATTCACGGTTCCTAATTCAAAACAAGTGAAGTAATTATTGAAAGAAAGTCATTAATTGAACTAAAGCTCTTTATTGAATATGAATACTGAGTCATTCTTGCAGACACTTGGGGGTTTATTGCGTTGTGTGTGAAATGAAGGGAATCACAGTGTTTACGAGGCGAGGTCGCTGGAAAGAGTCAGCCATGGGGATGGTGCCATCCTCACCCCATGGGACATGTGGACCCGGGGGGGACGGGGTGGTGTGGGTCTGTGGGAGGAGCTGCTGGAGGTGCTGTTTGCACGGCACACTGCTTGGTGGGACACCGATGCGCCCTGCCCTGCACTCCTCCCGGCACGGGGCTTTTCCAGCAACGTGCTCCTGCTGCGCATGGCTGAAATTGGGGTGCACTTATATTTGAGCAGAAAATATTTTGTACTTTAGTATTCTGCTGTTGGAGTTCACTGCAGAGCTCACTTGGAGAGACCTTTAAGATACCGTGTGGCCTCAAAAGGTGAATCGGAGAGGGGCCATGCCGTGTCCAGGGGTGCTTCCCTCGCTGGCCGGGCTCGTGGGGAGGCTGCGGGGCAGAGCTGGCCGCTGAGCTTGTGGTAATGCCGGGGCAACTGGAGAGCTTCAGATGAGGAGTCCTTTGCATAAAAGTGTGGTACATATCTGCCACCACGGTCTTTATTGGATTGGTGATTAGTGCAAATCTCTCTATAGCATGCCTTAGGGGTCACTTAACTGTGCAAATCCAGTGGGCTGGAGGACAAGCTCTCACTTCAGCGTGCAGAGTCCCAGCATTCGCCCTGGCTCAGCCCTCGCAGGTCTGGACGGTGCCTTGGGACACCCCTCTGGTGGCAGGGCAGCCGAGGCTGCTCCGTGCTGTGGTCACCAAGAGGCGCCATGGCTCCTCGGCAGATGGGTAACCACGGTCCCACCTGCAACAGCCACCTGTGTCCATGCGGTGGCTTGTGGTGAGACGGTCTCGACCTAACCTGGTGGTAGCTAGACCTCGGAAGGATGTAAGGGGTCTGTTCTCTCCACAACCCACACCTCAAAATATAGAGGTTTGAGGGAGTGTTGTGAGAGAGAGTGTGATTTTCTACTATGTGGATAAAAGAAATGAGAAGAAGAAACAACCTATTCTCTTATTCCAGCTTTATCTATCTGGGGTTTTCTGCTGCTGTTCTTCATTATTGAGTCTGAGTTTATGTTCTAATTATCAGCTCTGACCGGCTTCTATCCCATTTTCTTTCAGCTGATGGAAAGCATCGAGTCACCCCTATGTCTATTAAGTCTCTCATTGCTCCAGCCTCAACAGCTGAAAAGGCTGGGTGGGATGCACCTGAAGCCAAGGCGAGCTCTGTGCAAAGTGGTGCCTGGCTGCGGCCAGGCTGCCGACAGCTCTGGGGAAACATCTTGTGCAGTTTGCACCCTAAAGTCCCCGTTTGCACGGGGAGCAGTTGGGTATTTGCTCAGTGGCAGAAATGAAAAGAAGTGGTCTTTGAAGGCTGGTCAAGAGGAACAGGGAAATCCAGGTGTGAGGACGGCTTTTGGGTAGTGGCGCGTTGGCCTTTGTTATTCATGGATGGCTTTCTGATAAATTTAACACCCACGGGAGTACCTACTCCCTCATAAATGGCAGATGGGGAGGATTGCCAATTGGCTTTTCTTGTGAGGCACAGACTTTTGTGGGATTTTGACAGGTTGTGCGTGATCAAAAGCCCCCAATTACTCGGTTTCAAAGAAGGCAGCTACGTATGCTGTGCTGTGAATAGTACATAAACATTTCTTTGTAATCCATCAGTATGGCATTCAATATACAGCACTATTTTAGTTTTGCTGAAAAAAAAGCCCAGAAAGGAACAGTCATTTCAGCAGCAACATTGACTTGTCTCTGCGTCGATATGGACCCACACGCACAGTACAGCTTTGCTCTGCGTTGAGAGATTCACTCAGGAGGACAATTTGCTCAGGATGGTTTTAAGACATGAAGAAATCAATTGCAAACTAAACAGGCAACCCCCAAAAAATGGTCCCAGCACAAAGCAGCGGGCAAAGGCTGGCATTAGGAGCATATCGCTCGAGATCTGGCTCCGAAGCTGAGAAGAGTTCTGTTTTCAAAGGGTGCCGAATTAGGAGGCGCAGAAAGATCACTCGATTCCTCAGTTCGCTGTTTCAAGTAGTACCAGTACTGTATTTCATCTACGCTTTCAACAGTGTGTCTTTATGTTGTGTTCAAAGCTCTAACTACCTCTCCTTGGAATCACTAATATTAATTGATTTTCAAAACTGAAAAGTTACAGAAAACATAAAGCAGACCAGCAATTTATTAAGAGAAATATATTTCACCTGCAATCAGAAGATTGATCCAAGGACACTCGTAGCAGGGGAACTGCCTGCCCGCCCCCTGTTATTACAGTAATCTGTTCTAAAAATGTGTAATCAAGAATGACAACAGGAAACAAATGAATAGGGCTGGTAATGGCATGGGCAGCAGTGGAGCTGATTAACATATATATTCCATAGCTTCCCAGCGCAATACTTTATCTGGAGTGCAGGCTGGAGAAATTAAATCATTTATTTCTGTGACTGTAATAGATAGAAAGATCATAAGCAAAATGGAATAAACATTACAACATAATTTAATTATTTTTTTAAGTAATTCTAATTCATGTGTTAGCAGTTTGTAGCGTGGTCACTAATTTCTATTTCTTATTCCCATGTCTGAAAAAGAATAATTTTCAAAGGGATGGATAAAGAAGTGTGTGGCAGGATTTTGCCTGGCAGCCTGAGGGACAGCATGCCCCCTTCCTGCAGCTATCCCAAACACGTGCCTTCTCCAGTAAGCCTTCACCTCCCGGTATATTTGATCTTCAAACTGCCAAATAAAAATAAGCAGTCATGATACCATTGCTGTTTGACCATCTCCATGGTAAATTTTAGGCATTATTTGTGCAAGGCTCTCTTTCCTCTTCATGTGGGTCACTCCTCAGTATACCAGCCACGTCTTCTCTCCTTTTTTATTTAAAATTTTGTAGAGATCTCTCAAAAGTACAAATAGAGTTTAAAGAGCCAGGTCTTAGATGGAGCTAAAGTTTCCTTTCCCCTTGATGGATGGGGAAGATATGGCAGATGGGTTGCTGACACTTCCTAGCTGAAAACTGATTAAAGTGGAACATTTTGGTTATTCTTCTTGTCCTGTGATGCCCTTGGGACTTTCCTAACATGCAGTTTCTAAATCTTCTAGGTTGTACAGCAGCCTAGACAAGCTCTTTTTCGAAAATACAGGAGTTTTGCTCTCTTGTTTGTTCTCCCTTTTGCATTCAAAGACCATGCGAGTTTTCTTGACTGCTGCATAGAATTGCACTGACTGTTTCACCTCAGTTCTGGCCCCATTTAAAGTCATCTTCTGCTCATTTGGTCACACAAATGCACAACATACCCATGTTCCAGTTCATTGACCTTGTAAGATGTGTTTCTGACTTGTAGAGAAGTGTGCATATCGTTACCACTTTGTACCATAGGAAGTTAATCAATATGAAGACTTGGCCATTACTTGATCTGCCTACAGGGGCCAAACCCACTCTTGGTTTCCACCTCCTGCCACCCCTGGCGAACAGGCACTGCTTTTCTGGATGATGGCCCATATTTTTATGTTATTCTGTCTATCTCTTTTGATCATCAGCTCATGTGTTGTGGAGAAAAACCTCATAGTTAGAATTAGTTCTTACAAACCCGAATAATTAATCATTGAGTTGTGCCATGGTGGATGAGGGTCTACCTTCCTTACTTGCTTTAATCTAACATAGCGTGTTTAGATATTTTCATTGCTAAGAGGAATGTTGATTTTTATTTTTTTCATTTATTTTTTTAATCCTATGGAGCCCATGACCTCAGTGGTACCCTGCTCCAAGGCATCTGACTATGGAACCAGGCCACGCACGTACCCAGGAAACAGGTGCTGGAGGTGGGGGGTGCAAGCCCTGGCACCATCACCGTGGGCTCGCAGGGAGGGCTTCTGTCAGGTCCTTCTCCATGGATGTCTCAAATGCTTTCATTGTAGGACAGCATGCTCTATTCTATGAAAGGCTTTTTCTTGAGCAAAACAAAGTAAGTCAAAAGTAAAATTAATTTGGTGTTAGAAATTGTTGGTTGTTTATATATAGCAAGACAGATCAAGTGTCAGATTTAGTGTCTTTTACTCTTCTCTTTCTAATTCCGTAAATCTCTGGAGGATACCCTCTCATTTATTTCCTTTTGAATTCTTCTATGCCATCTTTTTGATTTTTCATGTGTTAACGGATTATTGCCGTGGATAACTTTCTATGTCTGCCCAGTGCTTTTGAGGTAGGGAGAAATACTGTCTGCATTTTCCAAGTACAGCCACTCTAGTTTACAAAAAGATAATTTTAGGTTAGGACAAAGATTCTACAAAAGGTAGGATACTAAGATATCATTCGTATTGTTTGATTTCTACTCGTTTTTTTATGCTGCCTGGCACTATACCTGTAATGAGCAATAGCACACCGTGAGAAACTGAGCTTGTTTTTACAAATGTTTCCCAGGTCTAATCCCTACACGACTGCAAGAAATCTTCCAAAATTTATACTAATGTGTCTTTGGCAAGATGTGGATTCCTCCACTGTCGTCCTACCAATTGATCTGGACTTGTTTGGTACCCACTAAATGTCCTCACAGTCTGTTCGTTTTTTTGACCTTTGGCTGTTTTCAAGTAATTTGTGGCATCAGCAGTTTTCCCATTCTATTGCTCAGGCCCTTTTCCAGAGCCCAGAGAGCAAAAGACACCAATTTAAACTGTAGAAAGTTTTGGCCGTTCATGCTTTGACCTTGATTTCTGTTGGTTTCTGAGTCATGACAAATAAAAAGCCTGAACTTTCTGAGAAAATTCCCAGAAGTTTCTTAAAAGCTCACTGGGGTCACAGGGCTGAAAGCTCTCGCAGGATCTGCCAGGGTGGTGGCCGCTCCTTCTGCCCTGAAACCGAGCAGAGGGGGCCCCGTGCACTGCTCTTCTTTTCTGTAAATACCCGGCAATGTGGAACTATTTCTTTTTGTACAACAGCTCTGTTTGCGACACCCATCTGTAACCTCTCCCTGGGGAATTTGGGTGTTTTACACTGCTGGGGACCAGAGATGCCTGAGGAAGCAGCAAGCTGTGCCAAGACAATGCAGTCCACCATCTCACTTATTTTTAGCCACATTTATTTTGACAAAAAATTCTGACTTAGGCTTGAGGGGTCAGTTCAGACTTATTGGGGGTTTTTTTGTTTGCCTTTTTTTTTTTTTTTACAGATAATACATATATAGGGTGCAGACTGCAGAATAATGGCCATGAATATTCATCCACAATCTGTCAGTAGCATTCAATGCTCCTTAACGAGCTCCTGCTCCGACAGCTTCTTGGCTCAGTGGAGGGGCTGGCAGCTTCTATCCAGCTGCTAACACACAGGTGACAACATGAAAAACAAAATCCCCATCCTCATGGTAACTGGAACCTACACCAGCCCACTCAGCAGAGAGACACCTCCCATGCACGACTGGAGGCTGGGGGGTCCCTGGGGCGCAGGATGGGGGACAGGGCTGCCCTGTTGTTCCTCTAAACATGACTTTCCACACTGGTCGGTGCCTTTTTACAAGAACAAGAACTTCAAAAATAAAATTATTGGTGAATCTTACCAGGGAGCCACATATCATCAGGGCTATTGATCCGTTTTATTTGATATGCTGCTTCTTAACAGGTACAACCTAGTGATCAGAGCAAGGTGAACCTCCTGAAACCAGAGCAGACAGTGGCTAATTTGTGGTCTGTGCAAGTAAGAGCTGATATAAAATCTTTCACCACTTTCAGTTAAATTCCGTGCTTATATCAGACACATAGGCATGTCTTCATTTCTTTCCTTTAATTTTCAATTCATACCAAATAAAAGGAATTTCCCATGCCTATTGAAACTGAAATTAGGAAAATCCTACTAGGTTTCCGCAGAGGATGACAGAGAATTGTCCAGCCCTTGGTGAGACACCTGTAGGTGTTTTCGGGAGCACAGCCTGAGCCTGCACAGCCTTTGCAAAGCAACCGTCCCCGCAGGTCCTGGCGGCAGCAGGGCTCTGCTTCAAAAGGGCAGCTGTGCTCAGCGTATTTGGGCACAGCAGGCAAAAAAAAGGGAGCGTTCACCAGCCCTGCTTTTTCCCCGAGCTTCCCCGAGCCCACGGCAGCCCCCGTGTGGGGATCGGTTCCCGGGGGCGCTGGGGGAGGACCTGCCAGCGCCAGCCCTGAAACGCCACTTTCCGCAGGAGGGGTGAGAAAGAAACTCTTTCAGATTAACCCTGGGGAGCTTCTGAGTTTGTCTGCTGCTCCATTCCCCTTCCGTGGGATATTCCTTTTTTCCTCCCACCCATTGGCATTAAATTCAAGGATAACACAGAATTAATCATAAAGCCGTTAGATAGCTCATCTGAAGATTTATATTCTTTTTCTCAAAGAAAAGAACATAGCCTTGTGCAGCGGAATAGCCATGAATCACATCAGTGTCACTGGCAGGACAGCAGAGAATTAATGTTTATTTTGCTTTTAAAATCTGATATTTAGGAAAGGAAATTCTTCATGCATTTTATAGTGTTATTTTTATTACACTTGTCACTCCAGCATTTAGCTGAAATTAGGTTTCTGAGGAAGAGGAATTTGGAGATGGAGTCAGACGTGATGATTGCAGGTCTGTTTACACAGGCTGCGCGAGGCGCCGATTCCCTCCATGTAGCCATGCTCAAGTGGTCGGAGTTTCTTTGCCCGTAGTTCAAAACCCTTTTCATCCACCACTTGCCTCTATCTTTTTCTGTCTTTTTATTTTCCTCTTACTGTGCACGGGTGATGCTACCAAGGCCCCCGTTGGTGTCTCCTCCTGCTTCTCCCTCTGCTCGGCTGCTCTCTCGGCATCCCTCCCCGAGCCCACCCTTTGCGCAGGAGGTGCTGAGCGTGTGTCTCCGGCCGGGGCCACGCTGCGTGCGGATGCTCAACGTGGGTTGCTGCTGCCCCTTCAGCTCCTTTCTGCCATCTAACAGCCTCGTTGTTGTTGTGTTTGAGTTTTCACTAATGTGTAAGGGAAGGATGGCTCTTATGCTGCCCCGTGTCAAGAGAGCACCTCACTTGCCAGGAGTCTCCTTGACTCCTGCTGCCACAGCGGCATTTCAGCGTGGCGTTGGGCCCCCAGTTCAATGCAGGCTCTTACTGGCTTCACCAAAACCACTGCTGCAATCGAAATGAGGACTCCGCACTCATGTCTGTGGGTTTCCCAGCCACGCATCTGACACACAATCTCCATCAACTCATTGAGTTTATTCTCATTCAGAGTTTGCGCTCTAGCAGGATAGAAAGCATTTTAGTGCAGGATGCTAAACTCTGCTCTGCCTACGATGTAACTGGTGGAAGGACTGGAGATGTGAACAGACGGGCTGGAAATTCTGATCTTTTCAAGCATATATTAAACGAAAGATGAGCAACCTCATGGTTTTTCCTAGAAGTTACCACCAGCATCCTCCCGATGGTCTTGTCCCCAGCCTGAGCCCCGGCTGCTCCCCGCGAGCCCCAACCTTGACCTGTCTCACTGGGAGGTCCCTGCCCAGTGCCAGGGAAGCTCTCCTGGGGGAGTGCACCCCAACCCACGGACCCCCACACCACTATTTTGAGCAGTTTCGATGGCGAAAGAGCAGCTGTTGCAGACCAGTTTATACACAGCCTTTTATACTCTCTCTGGCTTATATGGCAATGTATAATTTGCAGTACAAAGGTAGCAAAAAGCTCAGGCATTGAGCTGTTGTGCTTCTTTGGGTTCCTGTATTCATAAACAAAAGGATTCAATAATAATTTAATTCAGGGAAACTAATTTCCCGTGTCATTAAATGGTCTTTAGCAAATTAGTTTAAATTTATTTTTCAAGATTTGAAATTAAAATTGTCATATATCTATATCACGGTCTAGTTTTCATTCACTATCATAACCAAATTTTAGCTGCGCTGCTTAACTCAATCGCGGTGGCATGTAATGGTATTTAACACAGCTTACCACGTTAATCTTTATGGACTCGCCAGAGACTTTCAATTTAGCAACCTGAACTGTCTTGGGAGTGATTTTAAGATTGTGTATGGAGCAGGTATATTTCAAAGCTATTGCCTTATTCAGTGATCAAATTTCTTGACCAAGTTTTATGATCTATGCTTTTTTATTGTGATCCATATTAGAATAAGTACTTTGTCTTCTGTAGTCATACCTGACGTGGTAAGTGTTATTGATGCTCAGAGTGCTCATCTGTACCTGGCTGGCTGAGATCATTGTGCCTCTGGGTAAACCTTGAACAGAGATTCATCTGCTTTGCAAAAAAAATGTATGAGCCTCAACAAAATGTATAAAAGAACATGAATAATGACTTGAACTTTAAAGTTCCTAAGACTAATCCATGTTGCTCATAAGTTTTCAGAATCCCTCCATACAACAGACAAAAGTAATAAATGCTGCTTTTTTCCTCTCCATCCTTTCCATTGCAACAGGTCCTTTTGTTGCAAGAGCAGGCCAAGTTTCACGTGTGCCTTTGGGCACTGCATAGCAGAGTTTAGTCCAAATTGGCTCCAGCTTATGAGCTAGCCATCGCTGAACGCGCAGTGGGCAGGACAAGCGGGTGCTCTTTGGATGAAGATGGAGATGATGTATAATGAGTTGGTCCCTTCTGTTGCTTTGGAGAAACAAAGATATGCATTGCTGTCCTTTTTATATACCACTGAAATGGCAGAAATCTGTCACCAGAAAAAGGTTGTTGGCTGATATTTCTTTTTTGCAATGTGTCCAGACTTAATTGGCTTGTGTGTTTGTTGGCGGGTTACTCCTGGGTGGATGCTGGAAGACAAGGTTACTGAAAAATAGCTCCCTATGGTTTTGTGGGTTGTTTGTTTGGGTTGGTTTTTTTTGTGTTTTTTTGTGTTTGTTTGTTTGTTTTTTGTTATTTTTAATTCAGAAGGCAAATACTTCTGTTTTCTGTGGATAATGCATGAAATTCCCATCACCTGTCATCATCTCATCTCACATAGTTTAAGGAAAACTTGTGATCGTTCTCTGCAAATACCCGTACGTAGTCAGGCTGCCTGTGACAGTCATCAGCTGGTTTTCAAATGCTAAATTAAGGCCTCTCAACACATACCTCATATATAAACTGTTTCTTTTCCCCTCAAAGCTCTCTGAAGCTGTCTATTTGATGAGAATTTTGCAGAAATCCTTCTATTCCTTGTTGAAATTGTTGTATTTCTTATGTCTGGGTACAAACACAGTCTGTCTTTGCAGAAATCCTGACTTAGACAAAAACAAGTAGCACAGAGTTTAATCTTACTGTATTGAGCTGAGCAGGATAATACCATGAAATCAGAAAAGCAGAAGGATCCCTGCTGACCAGCCCATTCATGTCCTGGGGTGAGAAATAGGGTATAAACAGCCAGAGGTGGATAAGCTGCCATCATCATCAACAGATCAGACGTCTGTCCATTGCCCACCCATTGTAACAGCCCAAAGGTTGGGAAATGGGTGCTCCACGTAGATAACAGAATATTTTTTGTAATTGAAATAACTGAAGTCTTACATTCTTAATGATGAGAACAGTTCTGATAATTTAAGACGTCTAAAGATGTATATGTGAAGTGTGTTGGTGATGCACATTGGTCTCAAACTAATTTCTAGTAAAGCAATTTATGTGCTTTAAAAAAAATAGAGAAAATCATATAGTAATCTTGCTGACACCTTGCAAGGAAGTGAGCTACATGCTATAGAAAAATGCTGCAAAAGAGGATAGCAGCATGCTTTTGAAAAATGTGGAGAATTCGTCCTAATTCTGCATAAGCTGCTGTTATACTTTGATATGGTTTTTAGTCGTCAGTGTTGTCAGCCATTGTTCAAGATGTGTGACTAAAGCCAAACATGGTTTTGGAATATGCTTCGAAGTAAATATGGTCATCTACTTCAGCAGTATCTGCAAACCGTTTTGCTCTTTTCCTCCTGAATATTCCACTGAAGATACTCCCCCGGCCGGAATGCGCCCCGTTCCCAAGTCTGGGGGTGGGGTGGCTCAGAGGTGAGATGCGCTCAGGACTCGCTCTGCCATATACAACAGTCATCTGCAAAACTGGGGACAAACCCCACATCTGGCTTGGGCGTTTGGATCCCCTTCCTCCGACTTCAGATACTTCCTCAATGTCTTAGATCCCTGCGCTACCAGAAATAGAGGAATGAAATGTGATTTCACCCTTTTTCTGTTCCTGCAACTCCAGCAATGTCTGCAGAGCTATGCTGGATAAACCAGACAATTATCTCCTTATCTTTATTTTTTTTTTTAATTGTCTGATGCCCTTATTTAACTAATCAGTGAATACTGCCCTCTGAAATATGCTTTCAATTTTCATATTTTTCCCTCACGCGTGTTATCTCCGAAATGACTTTTCCTCAGGTTGACAAAAGTCTAGATAAAATATTTTGATTCTTCACCTTTAAAGTACAGAGAGGCTTTACCGGCTCTGCATAAGTCATTTTTCTAAAATGTTTCCAGTTCTTTTACAGCGTGCCAATTATCGCTGCCTTTTAAAATGATTTTTGTGCAAATGCACATGGTAGAGTGTTTTTTTTGAGGTATTATGATCATCAACCATCAAAATATGGTATTTTAAGGAGGCTTTTCTCTCAGCATAACATGTGAGCACTCTTTGCAGAGGATGCTTGTAAGCAGAACAACGTGAAACAAGTGGAAAGGAGGCAAACTCTGTTAAAAAATAAACAGGAAGAAGCAGCATTTTTACCCTTTTTGGTAGGGAAACTTTATAACCCTGCAAGTCCTTGAACCATAAAGTGACAGGCTTCATACTGTGTGTGTTTTCAGCTCACCTTGGAGCAACGGGTCTGTCCTCTGAGTAACGGACTTGATCTTTTCAACCAAATGCTAAGCATTACTTGAACCTTTCTCTTTCACTCTTTAGATCTGATATTAACCTTCCATTTTATGTTTTTGCCGAATCACCAATGAATTAATTAAAACATGCTAAAAGAAGCACCATCTACAACAGCAAACACAGCAATAAAAATGGACACAGAAGAAAGGCTCATGGAAATTTTGTGGGGTGATTCTCAGAAGGTCTATACTTTGGAAAACACTATAGGCAAAATAACTATTGAAATTAATTTTTAAAATCAGGCGAGTGCAAAGGTCTTCTATTTTAATGTGAGTACGTAAAATATTAACATTTTTCAATCGAAGTATTTTTAGTGTCTTGACCTTCCAAACTGCACTAAAGAGATTTCAAGCTGAGGCCTCAGGCTTGCGCGTATTCGTGCACATCAGTAGCTCCACCAAAGTCCTCAAATGACTAAGAACTGCTGATGGAAGTTGGAGTTTATACAAGAAGGGTCAAAAGCTGTGCCGAGGTGCAAGGCAAAACAAACAGCTGGATGTAAATGTAAGCTGTTGGCTTTCCTTTAGCCTTACAGCATCTCTGCAAACAATCTGAATTATAAATTAAATACCTCACAAAAATTTTCAGTGGGAGAAGAGAGTTGCAGAGCATCAGAGTGAGCTCATCTGTCCAGGGTCAGACTCACCCTTGGGCAGAGCAGGAGACACCATCCTCTGCTTCTGCACCCTGATGCTGCAGGAGGAGTGCCCATAGCTCCAGAGTTGGGCCAACATCCAAGCTTTCACTGAAACAGCAATGAATGCAAAACCTTTTCGGACTTAAACCAGCACAGGTTTCTCTGTCTTATAAACTCTGGCATTGCTCTCCCATTTGGATGCAGTTGTCCTGCCTTTTCAATTGACAGCATTGGAAGCACAGAGGAGCAACAGCTCCACCAGAGCTGGATGTGCAGAGGAGGATGTATAACCTGAACCCACCCAAACATGGTAATTGCAGTGAGGAGGGAATGGTAATTGGCAGCAATCCTTTGAAGAGTTTTTATTCAGGTTGAATGACTCTGCTAAGTTAAAAACTCTTATTAAACCTGATAAATAGTGGAAGAGTGAATTGACTTCATTGAAGTCAAGGAAGTAGATTTGTACTTGCATAACTCAGGGAGGTCAGACCCTGGCTGGATCAACACTTCAAAGGAGACCTTCAAGAAAAACACATGAAAAGATCTCTTCCTTCTTAACTGATTAGCGAGGCTCTGACTCGATATATACTGGAGACGGACCCAAGCCTTGTGGGGTGGTCTCCCCACCAATGGTCTGTGCATGCCCAGTGACGTTCCTGTCCAAACCCCAGTCACAGGGAGACCAGGACGTGGTGATGTCCCCATAATTTGACTGCCTTCAGACTTGATCCTTTAAAAATCTGCCCTCATGAGGTCTTTGGACTCTTTTTGAATGTCAGCGGAGGAATGGTTGGTATTATTCCACTTACACCTATTTCTGTTAGGCTATCGCTATACCGTATAAATTACTCAAAATGAAAAATCAATAAAAATTCTCAATGCCCTAAAAACTCAGGAAATAAATTCATCATGTTTAGAAGGTAGAAATAGGGAGAGTTCAGTAAAGGTCTGTGTGGCAAAACCAGATATATTGGCTTATTCCAATTTTCTTCTTGTTATCGGCGGCTATTTTGACTAGAAAACTCATGTCCGTTTGACTAGAAAACTCATATTTTAGCAATTCGGAAATATAACAGGATCATCTTATCAGCACCTCTTGAGATAGCGGAGTAACGGTAATGCTCATCTCACAGGTGGCAGTGGCAGATACAGTCTTATCCGTGCTATAGAAAGAAGGAAAAATCCCATGTAGATGATCCTTTCCGCAACCTTCCTCTCACCAGCTTTCCCCTCTCAAGTAGTGCCCGTCACCCAGCGATTCTTTTAGCACTGCCTCCTACCCGACTGCTGCATCCATTTTTTAATATCGTCTGCTGGAAAAATCTGGATGGGACGCTTTTCTCCCATCTCCATTTGTCTCAGAGTGGTTTCCAGCTCGGAGCGACATTCAAGATGAAGAAAGCTGATAGCTTTGACTTTTTGCTACCTCAGGTTAAACATGCTCCGGTAGTGCAAGATGGTAGGTTATGCCTCTCCCAGTGATAATCTCTCTGAGAACAAATAATTAATTGGGTTTTGGGGTGTGGCAACAAAGAAAGATGACTGGACCCGTGGAGCACCCTGGGGTCACACAGAGACTCTGCCTTCATCAGTAATTGTATCATGGGAGTGTTTATATTCCATAAATTGATATGAACTATGCTTTAGTCATGGAGCGCATAGGGCTGAAAGTATTTGATACCTACTTCTAGCTCATACGGTTACTTTATCAAATTATTTCTCCAGACTCCAAAACTGTACTTATTTCATATATTTTTGAGCCTGAACTTTCATAACTGAACTGCTCCAGAAAAGGTGTTTTACTTCTGGAGAGGTTGTTCATGTGGTGAATGGTGAGCCAAGTGTTTCATCTGCCAGTCCCACATGAAGGCCACCGTCACTCCAGCTAAATCCCGCTCCACAGAGCAGATCCTGACCTCCCCACCATCCACCTCTGCCTGGGTGGTTTTTACCAAACTCCGACTTTTCAATGGAGATTGGTTCAACATTTTCACTCAAACTGAGACAGCAGGCATATGGTGATGGACAGTGTTACACTTGGAAGAAGTTAGTGGTGAAAGAGAGCGGGTGTTTAAAGAAAACCATTACTGCAAGGCTTTGAAAGAGGTGCAGTCTGTGAGTACTGGCTGGCTGTGTACCCAGGGAGGCGTGCTTGGGCTTAGATCCGGGGTTCAAACCCACAGGAATACTCTCCGTGGTCCCTCCAGGCACTGTAGCCGCCATCTCCCATCCCAGGAGCCAGAGTAGAGGTCTTCCTAGTGCTTTTCCTTATTATAATGTATAATTTAATGTGTAGCAAGGAACCCAATGAACCCTGGCTGTGACTACCGATATTCCTAGAATTTCCCCAAATCCCTGTCTCTGCTATCCTGCAGTTTATGAGAAAGGCATGCTAGAGATGGCCACGTTGCCCCACCTCATCACCTTTTGAAGCTAGAAGGACGGTTTTCCATTTCCTTCCTGCCTCGCAAAATGTCTCATACTTGTTGCTGTTCTGGAACAGAATTAGCACCTAATTATTTCAGAGGTGAAGAAATAGGTATCTCCAAGCCAGTGATAAAAACAGGAAAAATAAACATTAAATCTTTTAGAATTAGCTGAGCCCAAAGCTTCCAGCAACATCAAAGTATGCTCTATTAAAAAGGAGAATGTTGCATTTTAGTCCGAGAAGATGAGAGGGAATAGAAATGAAATAGAAAACTACCAATTGCCAGAATTTCCTTTAGAGGCCGATAGTGAAATATTTCACCGTCATCTTTCCATTAGAGACGGTGAGTCACGTGTTTAACCTGGTCAGAACCATGATTTAGTTTGAACTGCACTTTGATTGAAGATTTCTTTTGAAGATCCACTGCTTTATTTGAGAATATCAGATAGAATAAATAAAAAAGAGCATCAGTACAGACCAGGAACTGAAAGATAAATGTCAGAGGATGTGTTCAGAGCGTAGCATGAAATTCAGATGAGTGAAACTGATTTAGAATAGCAGTGTAGAAAATGTAAGTATTTAGAGATGAATGTGAAAACGGACTCTGTACATGGCAGAGGAGGGAGACCAGATTAAAAATTATTTAGAAAAATTCTTGCCTAGGTCCAGTTTGTTAATAGACATTTAAGGTAAGAACGGGCCCTTACAGTTACCCAAGGTAGCGTCTTACAGAAAATCAGGATCAGAATGTCATGCCCCGTTCTGGCATTGTGTTCATGATTTCTGGTTAATGCATTTTATATTTATGTTGTTAGTTATCTGTAAGGAAGCTATTCACTCTCGATTTTGGGTTTGTTCATGAAAAATACTCTTCTGCATCCTTTGACAATGATCAGTGGGGTTTGACCCTCGCTGTTAATTTCACTTCTGCAAGAGGTTAAGTAGTCCCTGCGGTAGAAGTCTGGGGATGTATGTGGCGACTTGTGGGGAGGATTTTTGTCCAGCTTCTTCTTCTTCATGCCCACACGCGTCATCTATTCTTCCTGGGCATCTTCTGTGTGTTTGAAAAAGCTTCCAAGATCAGGATTTCAGTTCAAAATCATCGCCAGTGTTCACTAAAGACGTGATTTGAAATAATTCCTGCAGCACACATGGGTTTTAGCTGGCTGTGCTATAACTTGTTGTCATCTTGAAGCTGATTTTAAAGCAGAGCCAAAATAAGAATTTTCAGAATTGTTAATCATAAATATTCATATTGCAGCCACTGTTCAGCAATACTGATCAGATCTGTGACAATGGGATGAATAATAAGAGCTACTAATCATCGCAAGCCCGTGGCTTTGTCTTCTAACAAAGAGCACCACATGTATTAGTCTGCTCATGAACACGATTAATTACATGAGTCGTCATTTCCTTTCCATGTGCTGCTGCTGGTGCTCCCTGTGCAGGGAATGGTTAGCGAGGTGTGTGGGTACACCAACACAGGTGATTAATGTCATCGTCAGGGTGGGTGGCGGAGAGCTTCTCTCTTATCTTCTGCTGCAGGACCAGCAAACAGAGCACAAAATAACGCACTTCTGTAACTTGGAAACATGTATTAATAGCGATACATTTAATTACACAAATTCTGGAGATTTATAAGCAGAAATCCTTTCTCAACGAAGTTGCCCAATCTGTGTTTTAAGGTAGTACAGTGTTGCTCATAAAACTTCTGAGAGCTCCTGGTATTGCAATTTGGTATCAAAGAATTTGCTTTTCCACCATTGTCCCTGCTGAGGGGTGTCGATAACAATGCAGTCGACTCCCTGAGCTGGGAGCCCCTCATGGCTGCGGGTGCCATCAGCACATACAAAATACCCTGAGAACCAGTTATCTGATTACTAGCCACCGTTCTCCAAGAAAATAAATAGAAATCAAAATCTATAAATGTTCTGTATAAATAAACTGCTAGAGCTCAGATCAGTTGAATTTGATTAAGACAGCAAGAAAACCGCGCAGGGTTAGGTACTAGCTTTTGACAGCCCGGCAGAGATTAATTCTCATCTATTAGGACTCAGTTAAAGCAATGTCTCCTGTTACCATTGTGCATAGTTACTTTTGGGAGAATTAAGTTGAATTGCAGATTTGTCACTATATTGAACTAGAACAGAACAGGACCTAATAAATCATCTAGTATCACCTTAGGTACCGCAAGCCCGACCTAAAAAGTTTAGTTCAAAAATTTAACCCGCAAATGTACACTGATCTTTCTTAGTTTTTTCTTAGTTTTCAGGAAATCAGGATGTGGCAGACAAGTTGAAACACGCCCATACCCACAAACCAAAAGAAACATCTGCAAAACCTCAAAAATGCAGTTGTCTGTCTTGTCATATCCATAGCTCTAGCTCCCAGGTTCTTCAGAGACCTATTTGCAAAGATTTAATTGATTCCTGATGCATATGTACCTGATAACACTTGCTTTTTATGTACAGTGGTTACCTATAGTATTACAATATTTTATGGAGCACTATTTCAAGAGAGTGGTCTCATGTCCTGGAGGGGAAGGTGGATGGACCTTGGAGAAGCCAACTTGAGAGGAGTCTGGGAACACCTTCTTTGGAGCACGCACCTGAAATTAACTGTAGAGGTTCCCCTAGAAAAGCATACCCTCAAGACCAGAAACACAGCCAGGAAATTTAATTTTTATAGATCATCACCCTCTCCTCCTCCCCCAATTAAAATAGGTTAAAAGGCCTAATTGGTTTCCCTTGAAGAGAAATGAGCTCTGGGTGGTTACTAAGCAACTGGGGACAATTTGCCTTTTCCCTTTTATTCAGGAGAACTCGATTCAAACTTTACAAGAGCACTTTCAATTCATGTTTATATTCATCATAAAAAAGCTCTCTGATACTGTTTTGTTAGCCTTAGAAAGCAAACCCCCCTGCTAAATTGTGCCTTAATAACTGAATATATTACAGACACTTCCCACAGTGCGGTGCGCGTGGAGGGGCGGGTGGGAAGGATATTTGCTACTCATCGCATTTGTCCCAGCGGAGGAAATAGCAGGTCTCCTGCCGGACAGAAATTGTAAATAAGCCCAGTTTTGCTCAGTCCCGGCTGAGGGGTTCGGTGGCTCTGAGCAGACGAGTGCTCGGGCATGGATGTAGCGGGAGGTCCTTTCTGGACACATGGCAAGTTTTATCCTCTTTTCTCTTGTATGCGAGTACCTACTCTAGACAGCATTGGCACCAGAAGTGGGGCCCGCAGCATCGCCGTCAGCGCAGCTCACCCCGGCAAGCACGTCCTGGCACAAAACACTCACGGGGTGGAGTTTGATGGCACGTACAGGGAATGACACTACGTCCCTCCTCGGCAGCGCTCCTGTGTGATCTCTGTTTTGCTGTGTAACTAGAGCCACAATTTCTGGTTAATCTCCCAAATGAAGGAGAGCAATTACTGATCATTGCATCAGCAAATGTGCCGTCCAGGAGGCGATGAGTGCTGGCTCAGAAATAACCTGGGAGCTCAGCAAACCTTACCATGCCACTAGTCAGGGATTTACAGCCTTGAGGAGATGTAGTTACAGCATTCACTGACTCATCAGGTTTCCTGGAATAACTAAATTGTACCGGAGACTGTTTCTACAGAGTGCTGTTGCTGCAGAAGAGGCCACTCACGGACGCAGTTCTCCAGAAGCCGTGTTATCTCAGAATCTGCTGAAAAGACATGAAATAGTTTTTTTTTTCTACTGCCCTTGTCTAACACTGTTTCTGTGCAGCAGTTTGCACAGGGCAGGCCTTTTTGGTAGCACTAACGAGATGGTGCCACACTTGTGCATTCAGTTAAGGTGCAGACAGTGCAATCGCATCCCTTGCAACCTCCCAACAGTGAATTGCCCTCAGCTCTCATATACTGTTTCTTTGATTAGCTTAAAAAACAGAGGCTAGACCAAGGTGCATGTTGCCTGTTGTAAGCCTTGAAATAACACTGTTTGACTTCCAGTTAACATCGTTCTTGTCCCTTTGTGGGAATTACTCCCATTACTCCATTTGTTTCCCACACAAGCCGTATACAGCTCTGCTTTATCGTGTATCGAGGCTCAGTCCTGATGGCTTTCTAAAGGGCATACAAAGTATATTGTGAAAAAAACATACTGACTTTATAGAAAATACTGAAATTATAGAATCATAGAGTGGTTTGGGATGGAAGGGACCCTAAAGATCACCCAGTTCCACCCCCTCTACCCTGGGCAGGGACCCCTCCCCCCAGCCCAGGTTGCTCCCAGCCCCGTCCAACCTGGCCTTGAACACCTCCAGGGATGGGGCAGCCACAGCTTCTCGGGGCAACCTGCGCCAGGGGCTCACCACCCTCACAGCCAAGAATTTCTTCCTATCTCATCTAAATCTAACTTCTTCCAGTTTGAAGCCATTCCCCCTCCTCCTATCACTCCATGTCCTTGTAAAAAGTCCCTCCCCAGCTCTCCTGGAGCCCCTTTAGGCACTGGAAGGGGCTCTGAGGTCTCCCCGGAGCCTTCTCTTCTCCAGGCTGACCCCCCCAACTCTCCCAGCCTGTCCTCCCAGCAGAGGGGCTCCAGCCCTCACAGCATCTCCGGGGCCTCCTCTGGCCCCGCTCCACCAGGTCCATGTCTTTCCTATGTTGGAGTCTCCAGAGTTGGAGGCAGCACTCCAGGTGGGGTCTCCCCAGAGCAGAGTAGAGGGGAAAACCCACCTCCAATTAGACTTAGTACAAACTGCCTTAGTAGTAAATAATCAGTGTTACAGTATACTGTATTGTGAATTTCAGTTATCTCCAAATTGTCTCCAAATGCTGATTGGCACATCCTCACAAAAGATGAGCAACCTTGTGGTTTTGCTTACAAGGATGTCACTGCCTGCTTCTATAAGCTTTGGTGGGTTTTAGAGGAAGTTTTTCCTTTGTTATCTTGAGGAAAACCAGAAAGGAGAGGGCCCTTCTCAGTCCCCTCCAGTTCTCTCCTCAGGGGCATGTGCCGGCGGCAGGGTGGGCAGGAGGGCTCCCGTTCCCAGGGCAGCAAACCCGCTCCCCCACCCGCCTAAAAAGGGCAATTGCACCAAACAAGACTGAAAGTGTGTTACTTATCTTGTCTGCAACTTGAAAATTAATTCAATAACATGCCTTTGAAATTATTTCTTTATTTTAATGTAATGATTTTGAATGCACTTGTCCTTTGACTACACTTTATCTGAACTTTATACTGAAATCTGTGGCCGGGCGCAGGTTTGCGGCTGTGTACATTAATACTTTTCTAAGAATATCTCGCACCTGACAGTTGTACTGCCATATACAGGATTTGCATAATAATGAATATATTCCTCAGGAGGGTGCCACAGATCAGAGCAGATGAACGCTAACTGGATCTGGAAATTCAGAAAGACGAACCTTCTCCACACACAGTCTCATTTTAATCTTCAGAAATAAAAATGCAGTGCACAACAGACTTGCTTTGGTGTTGCAACACAAAATCAAAAGGTTTTATTCACTAAAAACTGAGAAATAATGCAGTGATGAGGAAAGAAAGCCACCACTTTGCTTGTATATCTCTGGCAGAACAGGAAATACACACACCTGGAGAGGAGAGACGCATATTGTACCGCGGGATTAGCCTTTGGGGGAGCTTCCAGCAGTTGATGCCCTCCCGCTCAGCCCAGTGCTGGCTGCAGAGCAGCCACAGGTTATTGGGATGATCCCCACTTTTCGAGAGCTAGTCTTGTACTTTTCAACTATTAACTCATTTCCTTATTAGCACTGATTTCATATAAGCATAAGTCACAGTTTTGAAATCAGACCATGAAAGGCAGTTTTCCCTCCAGCCTAGAAACAGATTTTATCACCCTGCAAGAAATAAAGGTACCTCAGGTAGAGTCTCAGTATACGAAGTAGAATATGGTTTGTCTGCACATTTATTTAAAATCCTTGATGCAAAAATTGTGAAACTATAAATCTATAAGGAAGTCTGAACACAGCAAAAGGAAAAAAAAAGACCCTTATTTATCTGATGTGCTTTTTGGTAGTTGGAAAAAAAAAATCAGTTGGCATCACAAGAAATGGATGAAATGTTACATGCCTCCAGTCCTGGAATAAAATGTTAATAAACTTTTTTTTTTTTTCCCAGACCTTCCCTTCTTTTTTTCTTGTTACTTGATGACTTTGTTCCTACTCAGCTGTGTTTTTTCGAGTCTCATCCCCAGCTCTCTAGGTTTTCTTTTGATGTGGTGCTCCAGAAGCCTTCTGTAGATGTCAGGTTCTTGAAAGAGAAAGAAATTTTGCTTTCTGAAAGACACGCTCTGTTTGCAAAAGGCACTGTTGCTGAAGTATTGAAAAACTCGAGTGACTGCTTCATCTCTTGAAGACTCTAAAAAGTACTATTTATCTACAGATGAAAAAGAACTTCTAGGGCCATTCATTTGCTTTGTGTTTGCTCTTTTCCCTACTCATTAAGCCAATCTTCTGCGGTACAGAAACTTCTGACACATATATTCTAATCAGGAAGATATGATACAATATAAATATAAAGGTATACTCTGCCTTTGTACACCTCAAAATTAATCCATTGATGTCTGTGAGATTTTTCTAAGGATTTCAACAGCTTTGGCTCAGGACGTGGGTGATGAGACGAACCACCCACTGGGGTGAAGCTTGAGAGAATGAAGTATAGAGGGAAAAAAAACACTACAATATGAAATGTATTGTTTGTAAGAAAAACAGTTATTATTCTTGCTTATTATTTGCAATACTGCATATCTGTTAAATAGCAGACTTGGAGTCTGCGGAGGCGGCATGGCACCATCATGAACCCTTTTTTTCGTCTGAGATGACAGCCAGTATTTTCAGCAATTCTTTCCCAAGCTTTTCTCCGCACATTCAGTGCTCCTTTCACTAAAGACTTTTAAAGACACTTTAACCTACTACAAAAGGGAGGAAAGGCAGCATGATGCCTGCAGAAAGCACACATGCTGTGCTCGGGAAAGGATGGAGCCAACCCAGGCGTGGAGGTTTCTGCCTGGCGATCGGCAGCCTGCCACTGTCGCACAGCCAAAGCCGCTGCTGTTGCATGGGGCTAAGGCTTTGTCTCCAGGATTTGGGAGATTAAGGAAAGATCTGACAATTTCATAAAAAGAATGTAGGGATAAAGCAATAAATATTTTTCGCCTGCCCTCCAAGCCTCTTCATCTGTCGTTGAAAGACCTCATTCCACCTTGTTTCTGGACGTAGCGTTACAGAAAAAAAAAAAAAATTAATCTGACGCACAACAGACTGCAAGAAAACAGGTAAATAATTTTCCAGAATAGCATTCCACAGGTTTTGTACATGCGTTATGTAAAACGACAGGTTCGAACACCACAGTTCGCTATGAAGCTTTTTGAATATCACTCATTTTTTAAAAAAGTTGCTTTTTTAATATTTTCTAATATTTCCTAAAGCATTGACTTCAGTACTAATTAGGTCCATCTCTTAAGCTTCAATTAAACATATCAAATATGACATCATTTTATCATAGCTTGAATTTTTCTCTCACTTCTAGAAAACTATATCATCATCACTCTATTTCAGAGTTTCAGAACTAGGTTGCAGAACTGAGGTATGAATGTCTACAGAGTTATAGCTATTTTGGGAAGGGGGGGAACTGTAATATCATCAAAACTGTCAAGAATGTGTTAGAGCTCTTTGCCAGACATTTATTATTTTGTATGGGAACTTAGGTCTTTCCTTCATATCGCACTCCGTTGCCATTTTGTGCTGATAAAGAAAAATCTCAGATTTATTACTCCATCTCTTATTGAGGCTGTGCTAAAATTTCTTTATTAAATTGCCTTATTCAAATTGTAACCGCAGGTCATTTCCAATCAAGAGTGTCTTAACTTGTGTGAGAATGAGCTTTAGATACCTAGATGTAAGTGGCTGATAAAATAATTTTTTGGAAACAGCTATGAAATTGGCACACATAATCCCCCAACGTACTTGTTATTGCTCAGACTTTTTTATTAGTCTAATTTTCGGACTTTTCTGTGTCATTTGCCTCAAGACTGTTTTACATAATGTCTTTACTAAACTGTTGAAGTAAGATTTGTTTGTATGTCATGAAAGACCAATGCTGAAATGTGATCTCCCTTTCCAGATAAAGAACCATGGCTTTGGACTGAATAAATCCACTAAATCATACGTATACGCTAATAAGATAGAGGATTATGATTTTCAGCCATCATGAAAAATACCAGCCGTGGATTTCCATCCATGAGGCAGATTAGCTGTTTTTCTATAAACATCCAGGAAAATATTGCTGCAGTCAACCCAGCCAAAGCTATGCCAGTCAGACCCCTGGGGAGAGAACCAGGAGATGACCAGTTCTTAATGTGGAAAGTCTTTCTCATCCAAAATGTATGAATTTATAATTGGCTGAAGTCTGAGTCTGAATGCAGGATGTTTTGCAGATTCTCCCTGTCCTCCAAATAGTACAAATAACTGTGTTATGGGGCTAATGTAATACCGCGCATGAGCTAGCGTGCGGCATCTTTAAGGACATGTTCGGCTCAGTGTCGTATGCTGGCTCACCAGGAAGAAAAAGGGAGTTTAGGTCTGTCACGGTGTGATATAAACCCACCTCTGTACATGAAATACAAGTGCAACGGAGAATTAAAAAATAATTCCATGCTTTTAAATTGTATGGAAATGAAAAATAACATTTTCAAAAGCACTTAAGAACTAAATCCCCAAGACTTCTGAGCAGTAGTTTTCTGATGTGTTGAAGTTTTGTCTAAGTCTCAGCTTTGGTGTCTCCATCCATTTCAGATTAAGTCGCTGGTGATTTAGGAGTGTACATCTCGTTTTCAAAGATAACTCGGGACACTTTGATTTATTTTGGGGCTATCCACACCTACTAACTGCAGAAGCCAAGTTCCCCGTTTGAGTTTAGCATCTGCTGAGGCAGTTTTAGTTTTAGGACGCCGTCTCTTGGGCATAAATATGCATGAGACAGATGAGCATGGATCTGTGCCAGCGTGTGCCAGCCGAGGAGCTGCCTGGCACATCTATATTATCTGCTCTGTGCTCCTACCTGAGACACGTAATAAAGCTGTCCAGAAATGGCTCTGTGAAAAACATGCTGTGGCTTGGGGTTTCTTTGGTCCGGAGTGTTATGTGTTGAGACAGAAGCTCTGCCCCAGAAATGTGCTGAATTTCATGGAAATTCCCAAGGAGGAAGGGGGCTCCCGATGTGCACCCAGGGGGTTGGGATGAGCTCCTTCACAGGAGTACCACCCAAAGGCTTAGGTCTGTGTTTTGGCTAATTAGACCATCTCCCACACTGCCAGGGTGTCCCAGACCCACCGACTCTGAGAAACACATTGATGGGTCTGGTACAATTATTTTCATAGCTGCGTTTAGGTTTTTCCTCGTTTGATGCTACATGTAACTCTGCTTAGTTCCCGGTGTGCAGCATGGCGTGCGACACCCATGTGGGACCACCAGGGTGGAACACAGTTTCTTCACGGCGGATGCAAAGTGGGGTTTGTGCTTTGGAGAGGCGAGACGGGAGCTGGTGCGTGTGTGAGTACGTGGGACGGTGCCCCGGCTGCAGCCCCGCCAGCCGCAGCTGCGGAGGGAACTGCCCCGCGTCCCCTGGGGCGACTACGTGGTGCCTTTACAGACGGGGTGGTTGGGAGTAGGAGTTCAAGTCTCCAGGGATTTGGGCTTGGAAAACTCAAGTGTGTTGTTTAAAGCTGTTGAAACCCAGTGGGATTCGCAGGTGGTTTGGGATAAAATGCGGGGTAAAATTTGGGGGAGGGAGAGCTTTTCCAATAGGCTGTTAGATTAAAAATATAACGTCTTCAAAATTACTAGTGTGTGATTTTCCCTAATAGACATTAAGCTAATGCCGCTGTACGAGACAGTCAGCGCGGTTGCTCGGGTGTTTCTGAATTTGCTTTCTTTCAAAGTCTTTGTAGCGTTGCTCCTCTGCCTGTAAGTGGGTAGCTTGCCTATGAATTCAGGCACAGTTCTAGTCGATGGATGTGGGGAGAGAACAGAATTGTTTCGGTCCAATGAAACAGTATTTACTGAGTTCTTTTTAAAAGACAAAATCGCCCTTAATAGCCATGCAAATGTGATCCAGAAACAATGAAAGAGAAGCGTTGTTGCTTCCAGATTCACACAGTCCAGGTCATATATCCTGTCTAACAGGCAGAAGAAACAGCCTTGGACCTTTGAAATACTTGAATTTATTGACTGACAACCTCCTAAACAGCCCAAACTTTAATTTGGAAGCTGTCAGGGAGTACGGCTCAATTCTTCAGTGTTCATCATACACACGAGCTGGCAACTTGTCAGAAGTTACAGATTTCTTTTTAACTAAATTGTTTCGGTTGCAAAGTTGCGGTCTCCACTGCACAAATGCCACCTAAGGGCAATCATGGGTCCGGACAGATGTCTTCATTTTGATCTGTGCACAGACACGACTCCCTTCTTGCTTGGGGTTTGTATTCAGGGCAAGAGTTTAATCGAAATCCAAAGCAAGCGCATCTCGAGCTCTGGCTTGGCCCCGATCCATGTGGGGCGGTGAATGGACGTGACAGCGGGGACAAAGGCAGCCGTGGTGCCGCTCGCCCTGGAGCTTTCTGGTGGCACATCGTAGACACTGGCCAAAACCCAGCCGAGTGCCTTGGAAGGCCTTGCTTCAGAATGAGCAAAATCTATTTATATTTTGGCTTTAGCTTTTCCCCCGTCTCTTTTGCTAATGTTTTGAACCTGTTAAGCAGGCCTGGGAGGATTTTGGGGCTTTGTTTTGTCAGGCAGGGAAGGTTTGATAGATACCAAAACACTTCGGCTGCAGCAAAATTCAGAAGTGTTAATGGGAAAGTTGTTGTGACAGATGACTTTCGGTAAAACCCATAGCTGCTAATAAATATTCCATCAGTGTTAATTTTTAACCACATTCAGTAGCCGTGGTGCTCAAAGAGCCTGTGCTTATTCCCCTTAACCCACACCCCGCAGAGGGGGGTGGCATGGGGACAGGCAGAGGGCTCTGGGCATGGTCTCCTTGCTGCCCTTGGGGGTCTTGCTGGGGTGCCAAAACTACAGGTATTTGTTGTTGTCAGCCAAGTAACGGCATTTTTGTGATCTACTATACCATTGCACCTTCACAGCAGTGGCACTATACACTTACTACAGCAGTTAAATCCCTGAATGTTGGCCATGATGGGTGTTGGCCGGACACCGTGAGTGATGTGCGTGAAGCCCTGCAGCTCCGCTGATGGGATTCTACTGATGTGGGATGAATTTCAGGGCTGAGGGACAGCAGCGGTGCGTGGGCTGGCAGTCAGGGTCAGTCCTGAGAGACGCACGAGACATCTAAAGCAGCACATCTTGTTGAAATGAGTCATCCAGGATGGAGAAGTGGTTTGGGGGGTGGGAGGATGTGGCTGTCCCTGGCCAGGTACCCCTGACCGAGCTCCACACTTTTGAGCAGTTGACCTTAGAAGAAAGGACATGAGATTTCTCTAATCAGAAAGCTGCGTACAATGCAGAAAATGTTTGCATATAGTGGCTTTAACGTGTTACAACCAGTCCCATAAATCCTATCCTGAAAATAATACGACCCAGTAGAATACCAGTGCATCGCTTACAATTTCTGCCCAGAAGCTGTTTTCCATGTGAAAATTCATAAAGCACATAAACCGCTCTGTACCAGATTTTATGAGAAGGTTCACTGTCATTTAACAAAGGATAACAATAGTAAATCCATAAGGGCGGGAATTTAGTAAGTTTGCTGTGTAATATAAATTACCTGGTTGTTTAGGTAATTACCTAAATTACCAGTGCAATATAAATTACGTGGCATGAATTACACCTTTTAGCCTAATGAATCCCATTTATTTACGATAAATGTAGCATCTTTATTGATTCATCACACATCAGTCACTGTCTACCTGCGCTCTGCCGGAGCGGAGCCGGGAGCTGTCAGTAGGAACAGGGCCGGAGTCAGGTTTGGCAGCGCCTGGAACAGCTCTCCAGGCACGTTCTCCTGTCTCACTTTTGCGCTGCCGAACCCCGCGGGTCTGTTCCCTGTCGCTGAAGGCTCATTCTCCTTTTGCTGTCAGTTTGTGTCTGGTGGGTGGGTGTGGGGAGGGAGAACAGCGAGTGTTTGACGTTCTCCCACCCCACCCCTTCATCATCCAATTAACTCTGTTAATGACACCAGCTTTTTCCCATCAGCCAAACCTTTAGTCTTGTGTAAGCTAAATACATGCCGTGTGCTACTGGGGCTAATGCTGAGCATCAGGCAGGGCTGGGGCTTCTTAACTATCCATGGTGTCTTAATTAAGCTTGTGTATATAAAAAGACCAGGCAGCAACAAAGAGGGATTCAAGTGGTGCTGTGTGTGGTGAAGGGGGATGGGTAACACTTGATCCAGCAGTCACTTTGCTCGAGCTGAGGGGTGAATTTGTATCTGAGGAGTGCTGCAGGTGGATTTGCATGAGGTTTGACAAGGAAACAGGCTCTCAGTGCATCTGGTGGGGCAGAGGGAAGACGTCTCTGCTTAAGAAAAAGGCAAAAATAAATTATTTGCTTGTGCTTCAGTTTGTCTCTTTTGACTGTGCTCAGTATGCAGCAGATTAAAAATTTGTTTATTTTTAGAGGTGCTATAAAAAATGTTTGCTTTGAAGGCAGAGCATATTAGGGGAAAAAAATATTGCTCCTTAAGTAGCTTCATCTTTATTGTTTCTTTTTTTCAATAAACTGGCAGCATGGAGAGGTGACTGTGGCATTGTGGCAATCAGTGGTGGTCCAGTAACTTCTGCATGTGCTTTGGATGGTCTCTGCCAGGCTCGCTTGTCTCTTTGCAAGACTTCTGGATGCAGTGGGTGAGCTCCAGCCTGCTCATGGAAAGGTAAAATCACCACTTTTGTTGACTGCCACTTACAGCTCCTTTGTTGGTGAGGGACAGATGAGATGCCACCACCAGCCGCAATGGGAGTGGGCTCCAGTGGCTCTCCCTCTGAGGCTCAGGTGTGCAAAGCTGCGGAGGTATTTTGGAAGCAAACTCAACGCCCTGACAGCAGGGTGCACCTAGGAAATGGATTAATGATCTACGGCAGGTTCTGTAACTTCAGGGGGTACTAAAAGGGAACGCCCATTTCTCAGATGCGTGAGGGGTGACTGAGGGAATTAAAACCAAAGTGTTCTCAAACTGCCCTTTGGAAAAATCANGCAGGAGGAGGGAATGGGGGGTGTGTGGGTGCTGGGAGTCCCGCAGGAGCCTGCATTTCTCTCAGGAAAACAAAGGCACCTGAGTGGTGTCGATACCCCATGAGACAACCAGTGAAACGCTATTTCAGGCCTGTGCAGCATTGGTTTGATTTGGTGTCCATAAGAGTTCAAGCTAAATTCTTAAGAGGTTGGATATGTATTTTCTCAAGTCCTTCAGAGAGGAGTTGCTAAAAGCTGAAACTGGTGGTTCCTTTCAGCTGATGGAGAAGTTGCAATAGCGTTTGAAATCATTTAGCTGATACATTGCATAACTTGTGTGGCTGTTGGGTGCCTCTATGCTTAATTTCCCAGAACCTGCTTTTAAGGCAAACATAGTAGAAACTTTTAAAATGAAACAGAGGAAGAAAAACCTGAAACGTCATCAAACAGTGTTGGTCTTTACACCACTGTAAAGTCATAAACTAATAAAACGCTGAATTTGTCTTGGGTATGCACTGCTCTCCCTGGGTATACTGGGATCATGCGGTTTCTCAGGACTGGAGTTGCTGAGGCTGTGGCAGGTTGTTCCTGACTGTCAATAGGTATCTGTGCAAAGATCTGCTCCCTGCTTAGTTGCCCCCAATAAACTCAAAATTTATTATAAATACACACAATCCCCTACCTTGTTGTCATACCTTCTAGTAACTGTATATTATCAAAGTGAGTTTAATATTCAAGGACACAATAAAATGCAATGGCGACATACCTCCTTGGCCTCAGTATGTCTATTCTTATTACACTGCCAAAACATATCTTTCATTTCTCTTGGACAATATTTTTTTGGCATGTATAACAATTCTTCACAGCTTTCTCGCTGTTACTGCCTTTCTCTTTGAGTTTTAATTGCCAGGTGAGATAGTGGGGTCTGTAAACAAGCAGCGCTGAAGGGGACTCCTGCGTCCCCCAAGAAGAAGGGGTGGGCAGGCTGGGGACCCTGCTCTGCCTTCCGCACCTCCTGCACGTGATTGTCTGAATCTGCTTCTCCAGTAACTGTGTTTTGTATGACAGCGAACAGGTTTATAAATCAGATCGTGCTCTGGGTTGCCTGAGCTCAGAAGCTGCAGGTGGGTTACCTCGCTTGGGTATACACTATTTAGGAAAAAATCAAGATGGTCTTTTTTCAGCCACCTCACTCTCAGCTTTGTTCTCATCACCTGATGAGCCCATGGGGGGGGTTAATCAGCCTTTGTCCACTTAGCTGCAGAAGTGTGTCCTGGCCCTCAGGGCCAGACTGAAAGGTTTAGAGATGCATCCAGCATTTAGGTGCTAGTTTCTCCCCAAGAGCCATGGGAAATCGGGCTCCTGGAGAGTACTGCGAAGCCATGGAATGCCAAGCACAAGCATCTGGTCGATCTGCCTGGGCAAACGAGAGCTGTTGCCATCTAGCCTACACCTGGAGACCACCAGAGAAGGCAATCCTACCAACTCCCCAAGCAACGTATTTGCATTTCTAGTGCCCAGCTCACCCTTTCTGCAGTTTTGGGCCATTATTTCTGGTGTGAGCCACTGAGGACATGGAGAAGGGGTTGTCTCCCCCTTCTCTGCAGTGGTCTCTGATGTATTTGCAGAGTTATCCCCTATCACCACGCTTTAATCGGCCTCATCACCATGACTATGAGATAGCAACAAATTTGTTTTTCAGGGTCTGACCTGCATGCTTTTCTCCCCACGCTATGCCATGCCTTGGGTTTGGAAGGTATTCTTCACAACCTGCAACTAGCCTGTATTCTGGAAGATTTAAGTAAATTAACTTTTTTCCCCAGGACTTGTATCATTTAGTACTTTTAGCAGTGATGTTTAGAACTGCAATGGTGTAAGGACATAAAGGCATGCTGTGGAGGTATGTCTGTTCGAATAATGCACGTTGATGGGAGAAAGCAGGCAAGCTCACAGGTATGGAAACCTTCGATATTTTCAGCGTTCATTTTTCTTAAGGTGGCGATAATGTTGCTTAGTTTGGCACAGAGAGTGTGGGAAATTAAGTTTTGGGAGGTGTAACTGAGATGCCTGCAGACACTCGCATAAAAGACTGCAGCACTCGCATATCGTCCATTTGATTCTCCCCTCGGTGAAATACATTCTTTTCATTTATTATAGCTGCAACTTCACCCGAGCTCAAGTTTTTATCTGTCAATCTGCATCTCCGATGGCCAAGGATAATTCATTTTAACTGCAGCTACTCCTTCCGCTCTGCTGGTATGACTCACTGGTTTATGTTGTCATTCTAAACACATTCCACCCAAACGATGGCGGTTTTCTGTGCGGTTCTGCCAGCACAGTGCAATGGGAAGTTATCGCTACTGCTTGCTTTCATAACAAATTCATCCTCGGTCAGAAAAGATCAAGCTGGAATATAAACCATGTAATTATCGATAATGCAGTTTGAAATAAACCAAAATCCACTTGGTATTGGTGTCATATGTTTAAAGCATTTTTTTTGAGCAGATAAAGCAATGCATAAAGGAAAGTGGTATCGCAGATGTGATAAGTACGATAATTTTTTTTCTTGGCCTGGCATTTTTATTTTATGTGTGCACATGAGTACCTCCTTGGTTGATTGCTTGAAGCATTAAAGGGAATAAAACCTGGTATCAGTCATCGGAGTAAATGTGAAGTGGGGCAAGATTTCTCCTATATACATATGTATGTGTATATACAGATATATATTTTATGAGAGTAGCCTGGTGAAAATGTGTGTTGAAAAGACAAACTGGGAGCTCCTGTAACCTCAGTTTATTACCAGGACAGGACAACGGAGTTTGCAGGTAAACATTCATTCCTCATGTACTTGAAGTTTTTCCTCTAAAACTTTCCACCACCACAGCTTCACTGGTGACACAGGAAAAACACAAACAGGGGAGTAGTTGTCTTTTTTTTTTATCTCTTTTCCCTCCAGTAGCGCCTCTGAGACCCGTCCCTGAGCACCTACCCGTGGGGCTGCTACAAGGCTGTGGGTGCCTCGGGCTGCGACGGTCCAGCCCGCTGGCAGGGAGCATCCCGAGCCATCTTCTCCGTGTAACCCCTTGTTCTGTCCTCTAGTGCTGGTGCCGGGAGGTAGAGAGCAGGCTTGGTGTCTCGTGGGCACGTGGATGGTGGGGAGGTCCCAGTGTGCCCAAGTACCTGCCCAACCCTGTCGCAGCTATTGCTTCTGGTGTCATCCCTAATGGTTTATATTCTTCCTACTTGAAGGACCATATTTGGGTTTTACCCAGACTACTAATAAGCAGTTTAAGCATGCTGGCTATATAAAACAGTGTCATTTTTTTCTTCCTTCACAGAGTAGTGGTGCCAGACCTTAATGGAGAGTTGTAACTGGGTTTCTCTGCCTCTCGTTGTAAAAAACAAACAAAAAAAAAAACCAAAATCCCCAAAAACCCAACCAGCTTACGCTTAAACCGGGAGAAGTAAAAGCCTGACATCAAGTTGTGTTCATTGATCATGTCCCTCAATTCATTAGGTGTTCGTGGCTTTTATGTGCTACAATTCCTGTTATTTTTGCATTGTGGAAAAGGTTCAGAAAGTAAGCAAAGAAACGCTTCGTGTCCCAGTGCTCGTGAAGTGTAAATTCCATCCCTGTGTGAAGTGGAGAGTTTGCCAGTTTCTGGCATATCTCACTGCATGTCTCTCCCAGCTTACGGGGTTGTATACGTGGGGTATATGGCTGATGTCGAAGGCACAGAAATGGTCTCTGATCTGGATCAAAATTATTTTGCTATTCAGGAGAAACAATGTGGAGAATAGAAGCATAGAAATTATATGTATTTTATACATGTGTGTATATATATGTATAAAATGTATATACACTTCATACATACATATACACTTAATAAATTTATGCTTATATACATATATGTATTTTATACATATTTATGTATTTTATACATATATTCCCTTTCTGCATATCACCTCATAAACAATCTCAATTTGACTTTATTTCCAGTTTCTACCTTCTAAATCTTAATCTTACTTCTAGGATAGATCGTGCCAAGAGGCGATGGGGTGGTTGCTCTTGCCAGCCACCCATGCGCTCCCTCTGTCAGATGAAGATGACAGAGGTTTCCTGGGCTGGGTGATGGCAACATGTCATGGGACACCAAGCCACAGCTAGGGGACTTGATTCTCCCTCACCCCACTTCCCCTTCCCCAAATGAATTTGCTCCTCACCAGTAGATTTAGTTCAGTAGGTAAAATTTCTTACACTGAGCTGAATGTAGTCATTCTTATTGACTTTAACTCCTTAAAGATGACATCTGAAAGATGCTGCAAATGTCTTCCAGGCATACATATGTGTCTGGGATATTTCATAGAATCACAGACTGATTTGGGCTGGAAAGGACCTTTAAAGGCCATCTAATCTAAGCCCCCTGCCGTGGGCAGGGACATCTTCAACTAGATCAGGTTGCCCAGAGCCCCATCCAACCTGACTTGGAATGTTTCCAGCTATGGGGCATCCACCACCTCTCTGGGCAGCCTGGGACAGTGTCTCACCACCCTCAAGGTAAAAAAACAGAACAAAAAAAAGTCTTCCTTTTATCTCATCTGAATTATTTGGGACATCCACTTGCAGCGGGCAGGGGATGGACGGGTCTGTCCAGTGCTAACAGGCACGTGGCAGCCATGTGCCTGTCCTCCCTCCAGCCGGTTGTAGCACCGGCACGATGCTGCTGAAGGACCTTTAGGATGGTCTTCCTGAGGACACTGAGTGCTCCGGACAGGGCCACAGAGGTATTGCAGGTGGCTCTAAGGTTAATGTGTTTTCCAAGGTTGTCTATAGCCTCCTCTTAAAAACCTGCAGCTTTTCTAAAGGTGGTATTGCAATGGGAAGGTGTATGATATGCCCACAGCTGTACTTTAAGCTGCCAGGATGAGGACTGCTTTCACTTGAGAAGCTGAATGGTGCATTAAAATGCATGTTTCTCCTTCCTGCAGGATGTCCTCTGAGATATTTATTATCTCCTTTATTGTGGCTTTTTCCTGTGAGGAGTACAAGAATATCACAGACTCCCAGCTATGAAATGTCTAGCAGAAATTTTTAGATTGCTGTATGACTTGTCTCTAAAGGTAAGTTAGTATAAAAGGTTTGTTTTTTGAAGATGTAGGTTTGGACTTTCATTTTGGTGGGTTTCTTGCTTAACTCTCATATCTCCTGGAGTTGCTTTAAAATCCGGCAATTTAGTGTCAAATGCATATCATGGTATATCTCCATACTTATAAAAAGGATGAGAAATGAGCCAGTGAAATACAAAAGAAAAATCTTATGGAAGGAAAGAATTGTTACTTATCTAGACCAAATTTTTTGTTTGTTTTAAAGTGTTGTTATGTTATTAGTTTTCAAGGGTAATGACAATGATGGGAAATGTTTTATATTTCAATGTATCTCTCAGTACAAAATCAATTTGTAGAAAGTCAGGATGAAAAAATTTCTTGGAGGAGCCAAAATCATATGACCGAAAAAGTAACACCATTCAAACTTCATATTGGGGATAAACACTTCCATTAAAAGTCCAAGAAATTAAAGAACTGCAACTGTCAAATAATATCTAATACCCCCAGTGCACTGGTAACTAGTGTGTTAGCTCTGGATATAACACAAAAAGGTGAACAAAAAAAAAGTCTAGATAAGTCATTGTTCAGTGTCCTTTTTTGCTATTTTAAAAATTAAGGCTTCAGCTGACTACCAGCGAGGGCCGTGTGCTGGGCCGTCACGTTTCCAAAGTGATGGAAGTGGTGGGGGATTTGGGGCTCCAGTAGCTGCAAATTCTTCCTCCGTGGGGTTTCTCGGCCGCACAGCAATATATCACCTCTTCCTATAAGTCTGTCTTGTGCAATCTCTAAACAAGTAAAATAATTTTTTACTCCCATATCCAAGTCCCTAAATAACCTGGAAACTCATCTCATCGCTGTGCGAACAAAATATGGTTATAACTCTTAAGTGGGGGGGGGGAAAGAAGTGTTCTGGAGCGGCATTTTATCAAATCCTGACAGTTTGACAAAACCAAAGTGCTTTGGGGAGACTCTTCCATTTTGGCCAAGTTCTCCCTACAATAAACCAGGGCTCTCAAGGGAAACTGCGTGTTTCCAGCTGGCTCATCCAGCCCCATCCTTGGCAGCCCAGCATGCCATGGGCAACCCCTGACTTTTCTGTTTGTGGTTGTTTTTTTTTTATTTTAACTTATTTTCTTATTTTTTTAGTTTTATTTTTCGTTTTATTTTTTAATTTTTTTTTTGTTTTTTTTTTAGAAAAATTTCATGTGGTTTTTGTTTTGGTGTGTTTGGTTTTGTTTTCATGGGGTTTTTGTCTATTTTATTATTGGTTTTGGTTTTTTTTTAGGAAAGTCCATAAAATTATGGGGAGGGCAAATTTTGGAAGGAAAGTGCCAATAATCTACTGTAATCCTCTACTCAACAGACAGCCACCTTCAAGAGTAGGTGAGGTTTTTCAGGACCCTTTGAAAACCTCCAAAAATGCTGTTTGCCCAGTGACCTCTTCCAGTATTTAATTGCTGATTGTCAAGAATGTTTTCTCCTTGTGTCCGCTTGGAATTTACATGGCTGAAACTTTGCACTATTGCCTCTTGTCCTCATTTTTTAAGTTTTTCCTCTCTTTTATTTCTTGGTGATACATGTCTGATTTCATTAATTCAAAATCCAGAATGATAACAGGTACAAAAATACAAAATAAAAAAAAGCAAAGCTCCTCCACAAGAGGGAAAGTCTGATTTAAAGTCGTGTTCAAAAGTAAGTGTATGGGCTGCATATGTCGTATCTATCCAGTCGGCTTTCTGGGGTCTCGGTGGACTTCTGCACGAGCAACGGAGTCTGTTGCGGTGAATGTGACTGTAGGAATAGTTCAGGGATCATAAAATGTTATCAGAACATGCATATAAAATAATAATTCATAATAAACTTATTAAGATTCCTTCCCATTTACATCCTTCATTTTCTATTGGGAAATTAAGGTTTTCTAGTACTAAAGATTTTTATTCTTGGGAGACGTAGCGTTTACAGCTCTCTGATCTCAGAATCTGTGTAGCAGAACAAGGAACGGAGCAAGATAAGTACTGGCCGTATTCTCAGAGATTAAAGACCATCAACTAAAACTCCTGCGACGGTGCCTCCCGCTACTCCTGCTGACCAGGCGGGCTGTGCGGGATGTTCCGGCTGTGCAGAGCTTACAGCAGGGCATTGCACGGGCTTGGAGCACCGGTCAGGTTTATTTTGCAAGGAAGCAAAAAAGCTTCCATATGGCACACTTCAGTGATGAGTAATGACCAGCAGACAGGCACCGTTTGGATTCAGTGGCAGCAAATGGGTAGGAATTCTTGTGTACATTAGGAGTTCTGGAAAAAAATCAAAAATCAGTTATCCAGTGCTGTCAAGAGCCATCAGTAGGTGTCAACACACAGCGGCAGAAGTTCTGCAAATTCCAGAGCCAAAACAGAGAGGTACTTTTTTGTATCCTAGGTGACAACGATGATTTTCTTAAGCTTCTTCTGGAAGTACTGAAAAAGCAGTTCTTCTTTGCCCCTGCAGCTGTGCAGAGAGAAGCGTTTGGTGCCGGTGCGGGGGCGGCCAGGACGGCTGGTGCCCTACGGCACGTGTGAGGGAGCGCCCCTCTCTGCAGAGGGATGTGCCAAAGCACCCAAACAAGGGTGCTCCCCTGCTCCACCTTATTCTGATATTTGAAAAAAAAAAAACAAACCCAACAAAAAAACCCACTCTACTCATTTATTTATTTATTGGAAATGTTTAGAACTGGCAAATGATTGCAAATATCTCCATCAATTTGAATATGTCCTTTCCAGATGGCACGTGGGGTCTGGCGTGTTGGTTTTGGTGAAAGAATCCTTATGAGAAGCTGAGCCGGGCACCTATTTGGGATGGGGATGTAAGGTGGAGCTCTTCTCCCCAGCGAGCTGTCACTGCTCTGCCTTTCTCAAGGGAGTCTCAAGGCTGGTGAGGTGACTTGAAATAAATACAATCTAATCTAAGACATTTTTGAGATGACAAATGTTCTCAGTTGACTTTTCAGCCACTGGTTATTATGAGAATTCAAGGGGGTTTAATCAGAAAATTTTAGTGGTATAATTTTAATTTTTCACAAGCTATACCCTGGATGCAGAGTCATAAACCAGTTCATTTAAGCCCAACTGAGATTTCTTTGTATTTTGCAAGCTATTATGGGCAAAAAATAATATTAGAATTAATATTGAAATTACTATATTTCTTTTACTTCCTCTCTCTCCTGAGAGAGGACACATTTCTTGTTTTCCTCCCATACAGAAAACTGAAATACTTTTAACCTGTGTGATGGATGTATTTTTTCTGACAGCTATGCGATCTTCTGCTCTGTCACAATCTGCACAAAGATTTCTTTGCAGTTGTATGGTTTATTCCTGCCATGGACCGGGGTCCTGGCAACTTCAGTCCCCTGCTCGGAAGGGGAGGGTTGGGATGAACCACAGGGAGAGTGAGGACTCCCATGCCATCCCCTCGGTCACCAGGAAAGGGTTAGCCTGGCCCTTTGACTGCAGGAGGATTAGCATCCTGGCAGAAAACACCCTCCCGGGCTTGTAGCCAGCAACTTTCCTACACAAGAAGATGAAAATAACGTCCTAGAAAAGAAACACAGCCTTTTAAATGTCCTGGAGCAGAATACCTCGGGGTCTGAGGAGGCCAGAAAAGAGACATTGCCCAGATGAGGCCGTTTCTCAGTTCAGTTTTCTTCGGGTATCTATTGCAATGTACCTCTAGGTTTAATTGTTGACAGTAATTAACTATGTAGGCAGCTGTCTTTAATTATCCCTTCTAATGAGTGAGCTTATACTACACATGGCTGCTAGACATAATGCTGTGCATCTGTGTTTTCTCTGGTTCTCATCTACTCTACCATGAGATCCCGCAGCAGCAGTTTGGCGCAATCCTCCTTCCTTGCGCTGTGGGCAGGAACCCCATTACACCTCCCAAAAGTCTTCCCTAAGGCCTGAACGTTCCCCCAGCACTGTCTGAGAAGGCTGGAATGCTGCGGGACATGTTTCTGCTTTCATACAGGTAAGCTGAGGAGCAGAGTGGACATGATAACACAAGTAGAGCTTTGCCATGGAACAGCTCCAGCTTGAAAGCTGATCATGTAAACTGCTAAGTCCTTGACGCTGGGCATTTGTGTTACTTTTCCTAGGAAGTTTTGTCACACTTTTTTAACATTTTCATATAAGCTTTCTTTGAAACTTTTTAAAATACGTATCTATTCTTCAAACACATCTGATCTTCCCTTCTGCAAACCTTTGGAATTTTTTCCATGGATTTCTAGTTAATGTTTGTTGTAAAGAGCTGAAAAATAAAGGTATTTTTCTTTTAATTTATTTTAGCCACGTGCATGGCGGTGTACCCACATGTACTCTCTCCTATATAAATCATTCAAAGAAGTAGTTATGCAGAGGAATACATTCTCATCCCTTTACAGAACTATTGTGAGAATTAATTGGTTGGTGTACTTCAGTACGGTGTGCCACTCTCCTCAAAAGAGTAATGTTCTGAAAAAATATGTATGTGAACACTTAATAGGTATGGCTGAGCACGGAAAAAATAAGAAAGCACAGCGTAAAATACATCAGCCTTCTTGCTTTGTGAAGATGCTAAACAGTAGCCACTTCATCAAATTAAAAGAAATGGTACTTTCATAACATAGAGTAATAGGAAATTATTTTATTTACTATGATAAATGATTGCCCATCTCTAGGATGACAGGAAGTAATATCATGTTGCAGAAGATACAAAATACAGAGATACAATCAAATTACTGGGAATTGTTGTAACATTTGTTCAAATAAAACCTGCGTAGGCTTACAATCTATCATACAGCTCACAGCACATTGACATGTCCTATTACCCTTTGTTTCTGTCACCTTTACGCAGACCAAATAATACGCTTTTAAGTAACTGGTATCCATTCAAGTAACTAGTATTTAGTCTTCATTAGATCTGAATTTGAGCAGAAGTCACATTTCTGATGGCTGTATTTTGTATTTGAGTCTGAATGCAATCCATTGCCTTCAGTTCAAAACTTGAAAATTAATTCCAAGTCTCAGGAAATGCTTGGAGACAGCCGTACATTGATCTGCTGGCAAGGAAAACTCTTCGAAGTCATCAAAGCTGCAGTCGTCTTCCTGGAGTTGCAGTTTTGACAACCAGGCTCTGCCATTTTTTCCATCATTATTTAGTTAACACTGACGTTTCCAGCAGTTTGACAGGATGGAAGGTCATCAGTCTTTGAAGCCACTAATAGGGAAGCAATGTTTGTTGCCTGTGTTGATAGCACGTGCTGCCACAGCGTGTCTGATGGGTATGAGTTGGTGCGTACCCAGCCCAGCTGGGTGTCATGGGTGTATGTTTCCCAAGTTCTGTCTCCAGCCATCAGTCAAAGGTTATCGTGTCTCATCTTGAGAAGTTCACATCCGTATGTACTGTATCCGTATGTACTGTACTACTGTTTTTGAAATAGGGTATTCTGAGCATCATGCCTGCCATGAAACAATATCCTTCTGTCAGAAACTTGATGTAGATGTTGCGGACTTCTGTGCTTCTCAACATGAGAAATATTAGCTAGGTAAGTAATTAAGAAATGAGGACTGAGGTGTAGCTTAAATTGATGGCAATCACCATCAGTTGGTTTGGGAAAAGATTTCTTATATTTATTCCTATTTTTTTCTCTGTCTCCTCATTCTAGCAGGGCGGTGCCACTTCTGCTGCATCTCGAGTTCAAAGAATACCATATGGAAATGAGTTCTTTGAGTGGTGTCCACTCTTTCTCCAGGAGGATTTCAGTGCCACGTCTGCCACCATTCTCTGCTCTTGTTGAGGCGAGAATAAGAGCCTCAATATAACAATATTTTTAAAAATAACACTTCAATACTTTAATTACTTTTTATCAAACAGCTTCTATTGTGTTTAAAAGATGAGTTATTACCAACAGAAGAACATAAACTGCCGTTGAACAAGGTACTTGGGCTTAAATGTTATACTGAATTTGTGAACAGTCTGAGAGTTTACAGATCCATTTGAGGCGTGTGCTTAAAGGCTTTGAGAATAGGCTCTGTAACAAGACTCGTTCAAGAGCCCTTTTGACTCTAAGGTGGGAACGAGAAGAGCATGCACAAAGCTGCCGTGGACTGGTGATGAGATGGCAGGGAGCTGGTTCGGCTGGAGGAGGCTGAGAGCATCCTCCTGCTCCCGAGGCGGACGGCGTGCCCCCCCAGCCACGGTGTTCCCTCTCCTCCGGCTTTAGCACCACTTTCTGCTCTGTCGGTGCCGGCACCCTGCAAAGCCAGAGCAGACTGTAAAATACACCCAAAAGAGGGGTGGTGACTTCCCAGGCAACTGTTAAAAGCCTGGGATTTAAGGAAAGAATAGCATGTCATAACAAAACCACCCCCAACCCGATGATAGTATTTTCTATTATATTCTTCCAGAGAATTTCTCCTGGCGAATATGCTGGCCCTCTCTGTGATGGCTGGGACATGCTGAAATTACATAGTTGCTTTGATTCACCGTTTTTTGGGGGTGGAATAACAAAAAACCCTAAACTGTGTCATTGTTATATATGACTACTTTTAATGTGTGAAGGTTGCTTTTAGACTAACATAAGGCTTTATGTTCTTATTTAGTACCAAAAGTGGTACTACCATTTCAAAATACCCTTAAACAGTCATGCGCTTATAAAGGGTGGATAAGTTTAACAAAGACGCTGACACCCCGTGCATCGGGCGACACCAAAGCTTCTGCGCTGTGAACAGAAATAGATACCAGCCCAACTTTGCCCTTTCACCATGCCTCTTCCTGCCCCAAAGAGCCATCTGCTCAGCTCCTGTTTAGTGTAGTGCAGAGACAGAGTGACCGAGATGTGTGATGCTGGAGGAGATTCTTGGAAAATGACAGGATATGGGGCAGGGGCTAACTCGTTCTCTTGGAATGGATTGTAGGGAACGGGCATCGCTCCTTTATCTGTGCCCCACAGATGCATGTGCCCACCCTGAACGTGCCTTGGTTTGACAAAAGCCTTCTTGGAGGCAGAGGCGTGGGATTTAATACACCGCGTGTTGCTTTGTCTAATAGAAAACAGACTTTGCAAATGAGTTCCTGACCGTTTTTGCAGGGTGTACTTTTGCTTGCATAGTCACAATTTTCAGTTCAGGCGTTGACAGCCCCGAACCTGGTAATGATACTGGCATTTAAGGTCCACACTCAGTTCAATTTTTAATTGTGTTTTGTAGATAAAAGAAATATCTACATCACTATAGTCTAATAACATTGATTTCAGCATGGAGTTATCAATTATTATTCAGAATTCTCTGTTATCTTGCTGCAGTTCTGCAGCCTTAGCCGATAATTCAATGTTTCATGTGATAAGCTTTAACTAACATCAATGTCAGAAGTGAATTCCTATGTGAAATCCCCGTTCTTCCATACAGCGCTTCTTGGGTAAATAAGGCAGTTGTTGCTTTGACAGGGATCGTGATACATTGAGAATACTTCCACTTATAATATTGTTTGCGGATACAGCTGATATAAATAAGTCAACAGCTCGGCTGGGCAGAGAACTGTTTCCTGGGGCTGCAGGAGAAATGGCTGTAGTTATCCTATTACAAAGAAAGGGAAAAAGCAAAAATAAATGCCCTATACCATTACATGTAATGTTACGACTGAGGGAATAACGAAGAGTTGAACGTAGGAAGTTCAGTCTGTAACTACAAATGTGCTCGCGTTCTGCTTTTGCTCGGCAGCAGAGAGGTGCTTTGTTGGGAGCCAGATGGCAATGACTGCTGCTGGCGGTGGCGCGGTGGCTGGCAGGGACAACAGAGGAGGTCCTTGGTACCATTTCGGTACCGTCGCTTGTTGCTCTCAGACTTCACGGCTGAAGGCTTCACACACATCACCTTTCCCGAACCCATCTCCCTCTGCACTGCTGGAGGTAATGTTTGTCTTTGGAGGAGTTCTTGAGCCTTTCTTCTTCTGACATTTCCCATTGTCTTAAAACCCTGTCTCTATTCTCGAGTGTCTGTGGAATTATTTGCTGTTTGTCAAGAAGATGGAAAGGCAGCCTGGATCCTCAAGTATGTCTTGAAAGCCAGATTGCTGCTCACTGGCTTTGTACATTCCTTCTGTCACGGGAGGAATGGATAGGAAGTGATATCGAATAATAACACAATTTCATTTAGTCTTAGTAAATAGCGTGGGTTTCTCTAACAAGCATAGTCCATCTGTTTCCAACAACTTCTATACACCTTTTTGAATAAGTGAAGCCAAAAAGCATTTATTTCTTCCAGGTGGGCCCGTATGACTTGTGCTGTTAGTGTTGTTCAGAGCAGGCACAGGTATTCTCTGCTATCCCAGACAAAAACCTTTCAGCATATTAATTATTATGGCATAGGCTCAAACAGTATAGTCATGAAAATATCGGTACAAAAGAACCCAATGGCCGGCGCATCACCATGTGAAAATTCCCAGCCCTGTATTTCCTACGGGGTATTGGCCTGTGCTGTTCTGCCAGCGGCGCCGTGTTGTGCCTCTGACTGCAGCAAGATCGTTAATGGATGTGACTTGGAATTGTACCCTTGGGAATTTCATATGAATCTGTGAGCACCATGCCCTCCACCTCCCTCATCTCTTCTTTCTTTTTTTTATTTTTTTCCCAATTTCAGAAATATTGGGCTGTTTTGAGGATCCTGGCCTCTATGAATAGTTTTTGTACTTTCAGCTGACCTCAGAAGAGAGTGCCGTAATTATCCCCATACTTCACTTAAATCAATAATGAATTACAATTCTGCAGGGCAGTTTGGTGAGACTGTTCACGTAAATAATGCTGTCAAGATTTGCCTTATTAGTTGGTAAGTACAGCTGTACAAAGAAAAGTTCAGAATAAAAAGTGTCTCCGGCTGAAATACTGAACTGTGGATTCCATGCACTTCATGTGCACAGAAACGTGCCTGAACCTGAAATTCTGCACACACATAATATATAAAATAACATTATACCCTGTAAATTACTACTGTACAGTTACATATAATATAATTGTGTAACTTGCATGCAACCTTTATAATAAATTCTGCAAAAGAAAGATCTCTTACTGAGAGCGTGCATCACGGCAAACATTTCAATCTGACCTGGATGAAGAACGTTGACACTTTAAGAGCGCTTCACCTAAACATCAAAAATGGCTCTGGCCAGGAGCGTTGATGAGACTTTTCATATAAAATTTCAAGACACGGCTTTTAAAAGCAAATTTTTATGACACTTTTTGGAAACTATCTTAAGTGTTTAAATGGTCTTCCATCAATAATTGTGGCTTCATTTAACACAACGCGCCTGGAAGGCTCCCCCCCTTCCTCACCAGCCGGGGGCTGTTTCACCACAGCCGGGACTTGGCTTTGGCACACGCAAAGTTTTCGTTTGCAGCTATTTCTGGGGAATGTTGTGTTCCTTTTAGCTTCATTGTTTTAAATAGCAATGTTGTTTAAAATTCCATGAGAGAAACAAACAAAAATATCATTATATCATCGTTAGCTCTGTTGCTAAATAAGGTGAGTATGAGAGTGGAGCACTCAAACATGTCCTCTTTCTCACCACCGTGGCACAAAGAAGGTGAAAGGCAGGCAGCAAAGCAGCATTTTTGGGCACAGCCCTGACGAACCATTAGTAAATCCCTCCTTATATCTCCAGGCCAGCTAATTGGCGTATTCATTAGTAAATTATATGTGATCCTTGTCACACTACTGTAACTTCATGGGACTATATTCTATACGTTCCACTTACCTTCACAGTAGCAGTGCAATGGTCAGCTTTGCTGTCTAAACGCTTATCAGACACTTTACCGTTAAGGCATCTTGCCCCCTAAAACGCCGTACCCGAGCTGCACGCCAGCTCTCCTCCCGCGAGGGTTTGGGCACGCGGCGCTCCTGGCAGCCTCCGCCCCAGGTGCGTTTTCCTGGTACCTAATAACAAAACCTCTGCATCCTGCTCCAGAGGCGGGGATACCTTCCTGCCTCCACATTAGGGAGGAAAACTTCTAGTTCACTAAAACTACTAACGCCTTCAAGGCATCAGGTCTTCTCCCAGCACTTTACAATCAAAGTATTAAAACGGGAGTTTTATATCCAGGCCAAACACGGCTCAGAGCTGTCGAAGGGAAATCAGGAATCATTTATATGATTTAGTTTATGAGAAGAGCATAAGAAAAGAATATAAGCAGAACATTTATTTCCCACCTGTATAAATACGCTGGTGCTGCTTCTAATATATATTATTTTAAAAATGTCAGTGTTATGTGAGAAGAAGGAGAGGGGCATAAGGCTTTTATCTATATGGTGCTTCAGCCCCCAGTCCATCTCAGCCCAAGTTTTCCTCTTCTAAAGGCAGAAATCTCCCGGCGCTGATGGGACTATGAGGGATGTTCTTAAGTAAGAGCTGGAGGGTGGCACAAAGGTGCGGCTGAGGCTGGACATATTCCGCAGCAGCATTCAGGTGCAGGGGAGGGTGGGTATTTTCAAAAGTAAAATGTTATCTGCATTAAGCAGTGACAAAAAAATTAGGTGCTCGAAAACACTAATGAAATGATAATTCATAACTTTTCTGTTTGTTTTAGTCTTTATTTTCCTCGCCTTTTTTGAAAGAAATATCTTTTCTGGAAACAAATTCTGAAATTTTCAACTTTTTTTTTTCTTACAGGTGGGAGGTTTGGCAAAATCGACCTTTTTCTGTAGTTTCAGGTCTGACATATAGCATGAATAATTTGTCACAAGCTTCCCAACTAATTTGTAAACAACTATTTTTAATATTTAGGTTTTAGAAGGAGAAGTCAGAACCAAAGTGTTGTCTAGATTTTTAACCTCCAAGGAAATACATGGAAAAAAGTGCATTGATTATTTGTAGGCTAGAAATTCAGGGATCCCTGGACAAGAACAATTTTTCTATTCTCTTTAAAATTGTTTAGAGTGAGCCGTAGTTTGGAAATTCATACTTAGTACAGGCACAGAGAGTGGTATTGATTTGCATATCTATAAATCAGACTGTCACTGAGCACAATGGCTTACTTGAAAAGATAACGTGCTCCCCTCGCGTGAAGGGTGTGAAGGATGAAAAAGGGAACTGATCCCTGGGAGTTCCCTGAAGAAGCGGTGAAACCCTTTCACCTGGGCTTTGCAGAAGGTCACTCTTGCTGGTTCAAATGACCCGCTGGCGAGGATGGAGCTGTTTAAACATTTATCGTATTTGAGCACGGGGAACTTGCTGCACACCACTGGCAGGGACAACGCTGGGGAGGACCACCCTGCCGGTTTTCCTGTTCAAAAAACAAGCGAACTGTTTAGCAGCAATCATTGCTGGAATTGTGAATGAAGATTTAACTGTAACCAAGAGCAGTCATGAGGAATCTCTTTTATTTATTGTGTTTCACAGGATCTATATATTACAACGGGCACAGGAGTGACCGTGATATGCAGCAGTTGTGGCTCGACATAGCATGGATCCCAAACTAGTGTAAAGTACCTGTGAAGCAGNAAAAAAAATTTCCAGGGAACTCCTCTCTCAAGAAAGACGATGCGGGGGCATGTCAGTCAGTTAAGGGGATGGTGGCCGCATGTTCGCTAACGCAGGCAAAGAAAAGGCAGCAGCTGATAGAGCAGATCTGGTGTGTCTGGGAGCTGAGGGACCTGCCCCATCCTCTGCCCAGCAGCCACGCGTGGGGGCTCGCAGGGACCTGGGGGGAAAAGCACCAGCAGGACAGAACCCGTGGCCAGCAGTACTTCAGTGTTTTTAGCAACTTTATAGGTACAATATTTTGCAAATGTCATCTGCTGGAATGGCACCTGCGAGTAGCTTGGAGACAAGGCTGCTGCTGCAGCACTGATTATGAGGTCTTAATTACACAGGGCTTGATTTGAAACATTATATAGGCAAGAACAAGGTTGTGCAAGCTCTGCTAATGTCTCTTAAACTACCTCTTTAAAGGGATGTATAATCAGGACTATGAATAGAAATAGTTTAAACTGATACCTTCCACACCCTAAATATTCTTGTGTTTTAATGACACAGGCTTAAGAGTGTTCCAGCTTGTTATAGCTAAATCGATCAGGCCAAATTTTCCCTAAAGTAAATATGAGCGGGAAAAATATATGGCCAAAATTGTTGCCTTAAGTTTTTTTAAAAGTTTTGAAAATATAATTTTATTTCCAGTAACGATGCCATCTCGATTAGTAATGTTATACTGGGAATAGAAATGCTAACCAGTTTAAAGGTAATCCTATGAAATAAACGTAGCTCCCTCTCCTCCCTGAGAAAAGGTAGAGCCTAAGCATAATATCCAGCAGATGGTATTCCCCCCCCCCATTTCCAGTCAGATTTAGTATGTATCAAGCTACCTTGTGGCCAAAGGGAGGGGAAATGAGGAGATGCGTGCGGCTGCGTGACTGGGTGGGTGCTTAGGCACCCTCTCCCTCACCGTTCCGGAGATCCTGTATGCTTCCCTGGCTCTCAGGCATTTCTGTTTGTAAATTAATGATGCGATGGTGATCTTTCCTGTGGAAAGATCTGCGGATAAAAGGGCAGAACAAGTGTAAGGCATTATTATTTTGCCTTTTCAAATGTGGACAACACTACCATTACCTTGAAAACAAGCAGTGTTCAAAAGAGCATTTCTGAGCTGTATAATTTTACAAAATCACCATCGGTGGTGCACGCACCCGGCCTGACGGCAGCCACACGAGCAGGCAGCGCTCTCTGAGCGTGCCACGCTGTCCCCATAGTGTGGGCGTGAGTAGGGCCATGTTCTCCCCCCCCCATGCTGCCCCTCCGGCACTGGGACCATTCATGGATGACGATGGCTTTCTCTGCTGAAGCATCAGGCGCCACATCCATAACCTCCCTGAGGATTCATTAACATATAATCCTTAATAACAAAAGCGATGGGAGGTCTGTTGCCACTCTCCCATCAGTCACAGAACAGCTCTTCAACAACAGCCACAACACCCCCACCCAGAAACTACTTCACCGAGGAAAATCACCTCCTTTGTGTCTGTCACAGAATGGTTTGGGTTGGAAGAGACCTTGAAGATCATCTTGTTCCACCCTCCTGCCCTGGGCTGGGACCCCTCCCCCCAGCCCAGGGTGCTCCCAGCCCCGTCCAACCTGGCCTTGAACACCTCCAGGGATGGGGCAGCCACAGCTTCTCGGGGCAGCCTGTCCCTGTCCCTTTCTGCTGCGCTGCAGCAGCAGAGACATACCGGCATGGCTGGCACCGCTGCCTGGCACGGTGATGGCGAAGGGCAAGGCGATGGAGATACAACAGGTGATGAAGGTACCGTTTTTGCTTGTGATAAAGCATCGCAGCTCATGCTTTGCTGTGTCTGGCAGCACCGGAGGGACGGGCCACAGGGAAGTGCTTTTAGACATGGGTTTCTCCCGGTCAAACTGGGGAACTACAGAATATATTTCTGAGCATCCCAACACCATGATTTTTCACATGTGGGATTTGTGGTCCAGCCACTGTAGCTGGAGGAGGGCAGTGAGCCAGCCAGCCCAGCAGGAGTAGGATCCCGGCAAAATGGATGATTCTGGAGCCAAAGAGAATTTAAACCAATGCTAATGCTACGAGAGCAGTAGCCTTTGGGAGCAGCCCAGCCACTGCTCACGTGAAGTCCTCCCGAGATCGCAGACACAGGAGCCCCCAGGTTTCCTCTCCAAGACATTCCAACGCAGCGCTGAGGGGATGGAGCTGGTCCAGACATTTGGTAGCAGAAAGTTTCCCGTGTTCCTGTGTGAAAATGGCTCCAGTCTGACATTAAACTTTATTATAATTTCTACATAAGCCTCAAACAGTTTTCATCTCTGACACAAGCTACCCGTGCTGATGATTATTCATTTGTGCTCGCTGTTAGTGATAGTAATAAAATGTTGACAATGCCTTAGGGTAATGCTTTCAAAAATGCTTTTTAATAAACTGTGAAAACTGTTGTTTCAGCAATTGGAAAATAATTAAGAAGCAATTATAGAAGCAAACAGAAATCCCGAACATATAGGCAAGCTATTAAAATATGTTCTCTAAGAAATTATTACAGTCACACTGGAAAGAAAAGCTACATTTAAGTAAAGTTATGGTTGTAACAAACTGAAAAAAAAAAACAAAAAAATGAAGTAATTCATACTGGAAAGAGTAACTACTCATTTGCCCCACCCCAGCAGACAGTTCATCTACGGCAGCTTCTCCTTCCTCAGTTTTCTTATGCAGAAACATAGTTGCATATTTTGGAGCTTTTTTTCCACTTTTTAACCAAACATTTGCTTATATGTGACCACGCTGCAAATGCTCCCTCAAAAGGGAGCAAATCCTTCGCGTGCCTTATCTCCAAAAAGAAGCATTAAATAGTGTCAGCCTCTGAGAACCCTTCCTGCTTCCTTGCGCCAACATGCAGGTAAATATACACCTAAAGCCCTCGATGTCACGTTCTGCACTTCTTTTGTATTTTTTTATGCTCTGTTAACAAAGTCAGATGGGCATAAAACTGCTCCGAAAGTCACGCGCAATCAAGCCTGCAAAATGGTTCTGGGAAGTTAAATCATGAATATATAGTCGTGGGAAAACTTCTTCCAGGTAAGGCAAAATTAGACCAGTCGCTGGTAGAACTGCACGGTGTATTGCAAAATCAATGAAATACTGCTGCAATAAAAGTCATGCCCATTTCATGTGCCAATACGGAAGGATGTTTCTTGTTATAAATTCTCTATGCAAAGTGCCCATTATCTCAGTTGAAAAGTAAAAATCGATCATACAAACCACTCACAAACCACAGCCAGTGTGACTGCTTCTCAGAACAGTCTTAACTGTCATTCTGGGTCTGTCTCATGGGCTGCATCGTGAGAAAAAAATATGATTAATAGAGAATAAAAAGCAGAAATGGGTGCAAATATCCCCCAAACAGCAACCCATTTTGAAAAATTCATAGTTTGGAAAGTGAGATTTTTTTAATGATGAATATTCTTAGTCTCAAAAGGCGGTCAGACTCCCGGAGGGCCGATGGGCACACGGCTTCCCAAACTTTCCCCAGAAAGAAAAATTCATGCCAACCATGACCAGTGACCAATATTAGTGCTGTATTCATCAGTGTGCCATCGTTTAGAGGTGGCACAGAGAGACACGGGGTGAGCCGGGAGCAGCTCGGCCGTGGCTGGGAGCCAGGTGCCCCGGTGTCCCCCAGCATCTGGCCCTGCCAGACATGTACTCGGCACCTCTTTTTGGCCAAGTGCACTCTTTATGGACGGCATTAGGCAATTCTGTTGTAACCGGTTAGGCTAAGAGGCAGTAAAGCAGCTTTAGATCTCAAGCTAATAGAAAGATACATAACTCTTCCCAAGAGTGAGAGATGAAGAGCAAGCAAGTGAAACTGCTGTTTAATCATTGAAATCTGCCGAGTGGGTATTTTGGTTGGGTTTTTATAGAAGTAATTCGTTTAAACCTACATGGGGTTGGGTTGGGGAAAAAAATAATTTAATTAGAGACTGTCATTATGCTTCTCAATATTATAACTGTTTGAGAAACTCATCTATTTGCCATTTTGAAAACAAAATCGGCATCTTATTATAATTTTTTTTAATGAAAAAATAAAAGGGTTTGAATTCAGTGGCATAGCCAGTTGGGACACGATCTTCCCCCTCCAAGGCAGCTATGCCAGTAATAGCCCTAGTAGAGATGCTCATGCAACAGGATAAAATTGTTCTGCTATTAAAACTCATATGGGATTGGGGAAATTGCAGCCAATTCCCCATGACAATCACTGTGCTCAGGGTAAGACTCCTTTTACCCTAGGAGGGACCCGCCGCTTGCATCGCGTGCAGTCTTCTTGGCCTGCAAACCTTTCGGTGTTGATGCCCTCTTGGAAAGATGCTGCTCTGTTCTTCTGCCGCAGCGCCGGGCGCTGGGGGCCGCGTGGGCAGGGAGGGCGAGGGGGGGTCCCCCAGCCTGGCTGCCTCTGCCGCTGCCCAGTCTTCCTCCCAGTAGCCCCGCCAGGTGCGTGCCCCGAGCCAGAGAAGGATATCCTGCTTTTATAACCACTGTATCCGTCGGCCGCTTTGGACAGATGTGACAATTTCACTTAAGTTGGTTTGATGTCTCCAATTAAAACACAGCATTTTTTTTCTGTTGCAACTTTGCTATTTTTAAGCATTTACCCATTTACTATTTCTTCCATGCTAGATATGTATCTCAAGCTGCATTTTTTGTTAATTTCAGCAAAATTTGTTTTTCTTATTTTTATAATGAAGGGGGTTTTTAACCAGAAACTCTAAAGCTATTTTGCAAGGGTTGCTTTAGTCTGGATGAGCTCTGGCAATGTCAGAGGCACAGCGTCCCTTTATTTCTAATATGCTTTAGTTATCTCAGTTAGAGGAAAACATACCCAAAGTTTTCCCACTTGTTTGCCCCCCTGAAAGGTGCCCGTGTGCCTGTGCTCAGCCCCCAGGCAATGCCTGGGGGTCAGTGGGTGCTGGCCATGCTTGGGGCACAAGGCCCCGGTCTTAATCACTGCAGACATGATGGTTAAATTAAAATCCCAAAGATAAACGCAGAAGAAGTGGGTCAGGGGAAGCAGAGGATCTTCTGAGGTCAGCCTGGCTGGCACCTGAGTCACAGAATCACCAAATCCCAGACTGGTCAGGGCTGGAAGGGCCCTCTGGAGCCCCCCCAGTGCCACCCCCCACCAGAGCAGGGGCACCCACAGCAGTGGCACAGGACGGCGTCCAGGTGGGTTTGGAATGGCTCCAGAGTGGGAGACTCCCCCACCTCTCTGGGCAGCCTCTGCCACTGCTCTGCCACCCGCACAGCAAAGAAGTCCCTCCTCAGGTTGAGATGGAACATCCTATGTTCCAGTTTGTGCCCGTTGCCCCTTGTCCTGTCACTGGGCACCACTGAAAAAAGACCGTTCCCATCCCCCTGGCACCCTCCCTCGCAGTATTGATAAGCAGTGATGAGATCCCCCCTCAGTCTTCTCTTCTCCAGACTAAAAAGCCCCACGTCCCTCAGCCTTTCCTCATCAGAAAGATGCTCCAGTCCCCTCGTCAACTTTGTAGCCCTATGTCACTATGAAAGCATTCACCGTGGATTCTGTTAGAGAATGAGAGCAAAACCGCATTAAATCCAGGGCTAAATTTGCACAAGTTAGGAGATGGAGGAACTCGTAGCTGAGGAGAGAACTGTAGCAAAGTAACTTTTGTCAGCTTGAATATTATTGTAGCATAGAACAGGCCCTTCCTGCCCCCGATAGGACACCAGCAAACAACAAACCGCTCTGGGAGCCAGTGGGAACCCACAGCATTTCCCTCTCACACCCCTGGTTTGGCTGCTGCCCCCCAGGACAGACCCTGCACGTGCTGCTGCCCCCAGAGAGTGCCGGGTTTAGGAACTGCATCATGTCACCCAAACGAGTTTCTGAAGGTCCATTGAAGTCTTACAGCTTTTTTAATGCAGGACAAATAAAAGCTTGTCTCGCCCACCCCCACATACACACACACTTTGCCATACCTTCTATTAAATTATACACAGGCAGTGAGTTTATTTGTCAAAAGTACTTTGTGCTGACTCACTTACCTGTTAGGCACTACATTTCAAATCAGCGCGGAGTCTTTTTTTGTTTCCCCTGGTGAATAAATTACAAATGTTAATTTCTGTTCTGTAGAAGAGAAGATTAAGGCAGCGTAACAGACAGGCACGCCAAAATATTTATTGAACAAGTTGCAAAAGCTAAACAAAAAGTCTGTGTATTTCCAGTTGAACACAGAGCAGGACTCTGCTGCTGAATTTAAGATCAAGTCCTTTATTCACCCACAGTCCAATTTAGTGGAAGTATATTTTATCCAACAACTGTATTCTGCAATCTACTGCTGAATAAGCTCTGAAAATTATATTTTCTGTAGTTTCTGTGTATAACTGCACATATGTTTCTTACTAAATCACAGTAATGATCTGATTTCCACATGAAGGACCTAAACCAAATGGTGTCCCTGAACTGATACCCCACCTACTCCACAGCTGCTCTACAAGGTTATCATTCATTTCCTTCCCTAATTTCATCCAGGCTCTTGTAAAATGAGAAGGGAAAACAACCAACTAAAAGCCATTATAAAAATATTTGAGCTAGAACACCTGCAGTAATACCTATTTCACTACTGAAGTTAGAAAAACCTGTATTTCCATTTCAATGCCCAGAGATCCTGTGAGATGTCCTTTTTTCCCCCCAGTGAATGCAGGAACCGAGTTGAGTGGGTACGGCAGGAACAGGTTAATCGCGTGTCAGCAGTTAGTTTCAAATTTTTTTGTAAGATCTTGTGAAAGTAAAAAGACAAAAATTAAAAAAATACTTGTAACAGACCAATGTTATTTATAAAAAGTAAGTTTGTAAGTCACTCTAAGTGCATGCGTGCAAATAATTAATTTTTTTTTAATGCATCTGCAGAGAATCAAAATGACGATAAAGGAGGTAGTTTTAAGATGAAGTCCCAGTGCTGGATGTCCATGGGCCACCGCGGCACGGGGGAGCTGCTCCCCACCACCTCTTTTCAGCCCTCGTGGCCGCAGCCCCACTCCCGGTGTGCATCGCCTGCGGCGCAGCACCGCCCCTCCGCAAAAATACCGTCCTGCAGCACAGCACCGGACGGCCAGCAGCACGCAGCGGCCTTGGGCTTGTATGGCACGTACAAGGGGGGGGTCACACCGTCGGGGGGTCACACCGTCGGGAGAGTCACTTCATTCCCACCCCATGGGGAGAGGGCAAATGGGCCCCCCGCAGCGCTGGCGAGGACGGGCACTCACCACCACTGCACCGTGGGACGTGCGGCTCTACTGGCTGGAGCGGCATGGGAAAGTCTTAGATAAATGAACTTGATACCATAGTCTTTAGATAATTTACTTTATAGTTCTCACATATTTTGAATTATATTTAGAACTGTTTATAGAATCAATTGTATTTTAATATATATATAAAACTAAATTTTATTGTACTTTTGACAAATACCTTCTATAGAACCAGATTCATTTTTCCAGGCATTGAAGACTTGATTTTACTGTTTGAAATAAACATTTATGCTGTATCTGCATTAAATAGCAAATATGTGCATTAGCATTTCCATGTCACCCCTGGTGTCATAGAATCACAGAATGGTTTGTGTAGGAAGGGACCTTTAAAGACTCTCCAGTGCCACCCCCTGCCCTGGGCAGGGCCACCTCCCCCCAGCCCAGGGTGCTCCCAGCCCCGTCCAACCTGGCCTTGAACACCTCCAGGGATGGGGCAGCCACAGCTTCTCGGGGCAACCTGCGCCAGGGGCTCACCGCCCGCACAGGCAAGAATTTCTTCCTTATATCTAGTCTAAATCTCCTCTTTTAGTTTCAAGCCATTCCCCCTCGTCCCATGGCTCCCCTCCCTGATCCAGAGTCCCCCCCAGCTCTCCTGGAGCCCCTTTAGGCACTGGAAGGGGCTCTGAGGTCTCCCCGGAGCCTTCTCTTCTCCAGGCTGAACCCCCCCAANCCCCCCCTGCCCTGCTGGCCGCAGCAGATAAAGAACCTCAGGGGAGTGGGGACTTTCTTCAATCCCAATACCACATACAGGCTCATTAGACAGCATCCAACAGGTTAATATGACATGTGGAAAGAAGACTCCACAGCCGGGAAGGTTATGGAGTAGGTATGTTTTATTCAGCGCTGGGCAGCACGGGGGGTCTTCCCACCACAATCATGCGTGCCCAGTGCAGCGGTTTTCTCAAATATATATAGTACTTGATCGCATAATCATAAGATTTAGTAATACGCCTATACATATATATGGCCTGTCCCCGCTTCGTATTAAAATTAGCTCTCCACCCCTTTGCATCTGCACAGTGCCTGCTGGTGGTGGTCGTCAGAGGTCTCAGTGACGAAGTAAGGGAGCTCTTCTTCGTCACCGATTTGAAACTATTACAGACTTTTGTTCCTCTCGGTTCTTTGTTCTACTTCTTGCTCAAGGTTTCACAACATTTGCTACAGAGATGAGCAACTACTTCAAGGTTTCACACAACATTTGCAATAGAGATGAGCAACTATCTAATCATAAACCCCTTATCAAATATCCAGCAATGTCTTGGGCTTCATACGTGTTTATAAATATTAGTTTTAGATATTCCAGCAAATCTGATTACCGGAAAGGCAATTTGAAGAAAACTGAAATAATATGAGACAGTATTTACTAAAATGAAATGTTTACCTTGACCGTTTCAGCAGGTTATTGAATCTACGAGCAGCAGGTATTAGAAAAACCCTTATTTCCCTTTGATATCAAGTAACAAAAATTGTGCAGTTCCCCCTTTTAATGTGAATTGTTCAGGTAAGTCAAATTGAATAATAAATAAACTTCAGGAAATAATGATCTGTTTGCCAACAGCTTCTAAAGTTGTGTGAATAAATCACTGAGCATGTTTTCAACCTTATAATTTATAAGATCCAGGTTATAGCATCAATGTTACAAACAAATGAAGCTTTAATATGCATTCTGTAGTCAGAAGTCGACAATTTAATGACATACCGAGGAAAAGTGTTCCTTTCAGCCCTTCTCTGGATGGTGTATGCGGCCCTTCTCCCCTGAAGCTGGCACTCTCTCTGCTGTCCATGGTCGGGGGCCAACTCTCGCCCGTTCTCACCACAGCGTTTTCAGCATATCCTGCTCTCACACTTCACTCCCCCCACCATCCCCTTTTGTAAACTTTTTTGTTGTTGTTCAAAAATTCACTTAATTAAACAAGAATTACCTTGGGATTAGCAGCCTGAAATAGCAACACTAAATACATTTATTTCACTGTACAATTTAGACATTCCCTTTCAAAACTGCCTGTGGTGCCCTGACGGTGTCTTCCCCTGGCACAGCTGGTGACAAAACCACAGAAGTTGAAATTCTCCTTGCCCTTTATTTCACTTTTACCAGCAGTGAGCAAACAGCTTCTCAGCAGTGACTGAAATGCTCACGTCTTCTTTCCAAGAAGTCTCTGCAATCTCCTCCAAGCATCGCCGTGAACCTTCTTCCCTGGTGGCCCTTTCCACGCTGTCTCCTGCCCTCCTGCATCCCATCCACTGCCCAGCTCCCCACTGCTCTGGGCAGCAAACTGCAGCTCCTAAAGCTGCAGCTGCACAGACTCATAGGGCCAAAGCAAAACTGGGATAGAAAGAAAGAAAAAACAGTCTTCCAGATGCTGCTTAAATCTCAATGGTGTCCATGAGATCTCCCGAGGTTTGTTCAGCCATGTGCCTGCGCTCACTGAAGCTGCTGCGCCCTCTCCAAAAAGCCCTTGCTTTACAATGATCCAGCTTCTTTTTAGAATCATAGAACCACAGAATGGTTTGGGTTGGAAGGGACCTTTAAAGGCCATCCAGTCCCACCCTGTGCCCTGGGCAGGGACACCTCCCCCCAGCCCAGGGTGCTCCCAGCCCCGTCCAACCCGGCCTTGAACACCTCCAGGGATGGGGCAGCCACAGCTTCTCGGGGCAACCTGCGCCAGGGGCTCGCCACCCCCATTGTAAAACATTTCTTCCTTATATCTAGTCTAAATCTTCCCTCTTTTAAGTTAAAGCCATTACCCCTTGTCCTATCGCAACAGGCCCTGCTAAAACATTTGTTCCTGTCTTTCCTTTAGGTCCCCTTTAAGTACTTCTTCTGGAAGTAAAAATGCACCGCATGGTGACCCAGCTGAGGTCATTTTTCTCCTGTGGTTTCCCAGCTGGTGTGGGAAGAAGGCCCAGATGTTCCCACCGTGTGATGGATGGCACCTTCAGCCACCGTCGGTGGGCTGGGAGATGGGTCTGCTGGAACTACATCTGGGAGGGGTTGGGGGGGGGTTAGCTGATAAATCTGTGCATCTTCAGCTCTGTGTAATTAGTCCCTGCAGTTAGTTGTGTGGGAAAATGACATTTCCTCTAATCGGTGTCAAAGCTGGTTTAAAAGCGGCACTCGCCCCAGGTAGGCTGCTGGTGCCCACCACGGCGCAGGGTGGTGGGGCACACAAGGGTCCGCTCAAGCACCTCCTCAGACACGGGCGCTTGTCCCTGTGCCAACTACCAGCACCTCTCACACCGTGGCACTTAAAAAGCCATTGGCCACAAGGTTGTCTTAGTGCTACTTTATACAGGAGCATTAAGATAAGAGTAATTTTGCATGTATACATAATTATGAAGTAAGATTTTTGTCACAGTTAGAAGACAAGCTAATGCCTTTCATATCTGTGGTTTGAATGTTCAGTTCAAGCTTTAATTCTCCCAACAAAGGGATGCACTCAGAACTTAACGGGTAATCCTACGGAGTTATGTACCTGCAGACTTGCATATGTAACTCATGTATGCATATGTATATAGTTTTGTATGTAACTGCATACATAAATAATATTCCAAGTCTGCTTATTTTAACTTTTTCCACCATTTTTCTATTTTGATTCTCAGGTGGAAAAATTTCCTTTTTATACCCAAGTTTAAAAGTACATGTTTTGCTTTTTTACTTTTCCCAGTGACAAAGTGGATGATGCTTAATAGCCACATTCACAGAGTGCTCAAATCACAAACCATATACTATTTTTTTTCAAGAAAAGCAAAGTTGTCATGGTAACAGAGCAGCCTGATATTTAATTCCACTTAAGTACCCGCAGAAGATAAGAGTGGAGGTGCTCTGCGAGGTCAATGAGCGCTGTCCCTGCGGCCTCCACCCCGTTTCATAACTTTAATGTAATATCTATCAGGTAAACCGATATACATAAGGAAAACCAGAAATGTCCTTCGTTTTCCGCCCAAGCTTGCTCCTGCAGAGAGGAAAGTCATTGTCTGTGGAGTCATTCAGCTCGGGGATGTGACTGGCATTACGAGGAGAACCATGACGTTCTTCTGACAAGTACTATCAACATTAATTGGCTTCATTTCTTTCAGTGTCTGTATCGTTAATGAGATTTGTGATCTAATTTTTCATATCTTTGTAATATCAGTTGGGAATAATTTTTCTAACAAACATTTATGGACATAATATGCACACATTCATCGAATATGTCCTTTACAATCCAGTGTTCTCCAGAAAGTCTTTCTGTTCTGACAGATGACTTTAATAAAAAAAATCTCGGAGCTGAGCATTCTGAAACATAAGAATTCAATAATAATAAAAACTTGACCTACCCCAAACCAGAGCATTTTTTTGCAAAGAGAGACTAAGCGTCCTCATATTTAGCTCTCATAAACCCATTTCAATCCATTGATGTGAAATGATGACAAACTCATTATTCCCATTTTACAAATGAGGTTACTAAAATACACAGGAGCAAAGTGAATTGGCAAATTTAGCTGTCAGTTACCTTTTTTAATTTACTTAGAGTTCCCTACAGAGTGTGTGGGAGCCCATCTTCTGAGCCTGACGTTCAGTCAACATCTACATCACAGCTCCATCAGGAGTCGGGAGTGAGGGGCAAAGTTTGTTTTCCTGGACAAGATCGAGCCCAAGACCCTCAGATGGAACTGGCTGCTGCTCCTTGCTATTTCAACTCAGAGACTGAAGACATATATAAAATCATTCTGGGAGAAAAGGAAACACATCTTTGATATTTCAGAGGCAAAACTGTGTCCATCAGGCAATATAATCCACCCAAACACACGGTGTGAGGAACAACGTCGCAACTTCTACAAATCCTATTGAGACATACAGGCAGAAAAATAAACTTCCACAGGAAAACTCATGAAGACCTTTCTTAACACTGGCACTGAGAGATTAAAGTTTTTAATCTAAAATATAAATAACAGTTTGTGTAAATTCTAAACAGGCAACAAATCTATTCAGTATATCAGAAGTATTCTTATTCCATCAAAATCCATCAACAACTTAGGTCTTAAATGGACATAAAAATAATCTGGTTAAAAAAAAACAAAAATAATAGGAGACTGATGGTATGTCCTGTTTCTGCTCCTGTGATACGGCAGTAGGAACAGGGACATGATGCAAGGTCTCGTGCTGCTCTTTGATGCCATGGCACACACCCAGAAAACATCAGAGATGTGCCCACATCAACCGAGCATGCATGGGTTTGTTAGACTCTGTGATTAGTTATGAAGAAAATGGAAGCAGAGAAAGAAGAAAAAGCCAATTTCAGACCAAATGTCATTTAACAGCATGCACAGCTTGAAATACATAGCAGAATTAATATTTGTTTATTCTGAAACTGATAGCACAAGTTGTGATGGCCACCTCCATCTGAAAAACTGTCTGAGCTTCACATCTCATTATGGATCGTTTTTATCTATTTCAAGCTGAGAATGGTTCTCACTGAGAGGAAGGTGTTGGCAATTAGCCCTAGTATTTTGTATACTAGTCCTAAATATCTCCTCTTGTTTTCTTTATACATATGTATATATGGATATATGTAAAAGGCAAATGGAGTGCCAACCTTTTTAATATACGTCCTGAAATGTACCGCTGACAGTCTCTTGGGCACACAAAGACCTCTTCTTGAAGGTCTGAGGTACTCACTTGATATGTGAAATCCATGCAGAGCAACGTACATCTTTCCCTACGCACCTCACCATTCCCCTCGGCTGTGTCTTCCCCCCTTTCCCGAGCATCCCTCCGTCCTGCGTCTGCCAGGGAGCACTAATACGTCTCTTGCAACATTATTTTCATTTGCATCCCACGACACATTTCATGAGAGAGGGTCAAGTTATCTGTGGCAGGACGTCAGTAACCCAGCTAAAAAGGAAAGTTACTGAACAGAAAATTGGTCCTGTTTTACCTCAAACCAGGACAACACCACACTTAGACTGGACAATGGAAGTTTCCCTTTGAGGTGTTTTTTGTATATGTGTTTGTGGAAATATAATTTTCTTTCTTGTTTTATAAATTCCAAAATACTTGATCAATATCGAAATAACACAACTGTTCTACTTGCTAGAGTTTGAATAAATCAGAAAAATTTAAAAAGTTTCTTTAGCATCAAATCAAGCCAAATCTAGGCTGGGCAGGTGTAACCTGAACTTCGCTGTGTGTCCGCCTGGTGCTGCTGTGGATGTGGTGGGACTCGAGGGAAGCCCCTCCCTGGGCGAACTGCCCGATGGCTCCGGTCAGGGTTCGATTCCCTGAGAAAGCACCTTTGCTGCACCATTTCAAATGGAAATTTTGCTCTTACCGCCTTGTTCTTATGGAGATCTTGGACGATGTCTCTCCTAGAAAAAGACAGAAAGGCAACAAACCCAGTTGCCTGCGGAACATCTCTGTACTTTATTTAAGGCAGAAAGATGAAGGACAAGGACACGGCTGGGTGGCCGCAGTTCACGCGTCGCTGGCTGGTGTGTTTGTGATTACAGCTGTCCTTCCCTGGGGGGCTGTAACAGGGACACGCACTCAGAGAAACCCTGCCAGCCGAACCACCGCGGCTGCTCGGTCGGCACACCGGGGACCAGCCGGAATGGGCAGGGTCTGTCCTCGTCCCCCCTTGCTGGCAGCAAGCTCTGCTGTCCCCTTCTGACTCCGCCGGGTGACACTGAGAGCGCTTCGGAGTTAAAAATTTGTGCTTGCACTGGGGTTTTCTGCAATCATAGGTCCTATAGCCCTGGAATTCCGCTGACACAAATGGCAGTAGTAATCCTATTGATGTTAAGAAGCGCCATGAAGAAGAATGCCGTGCGTGAAGAGAGCAGAGACAGCGACGTTTGTGTGCTGCGAGAGGAGTCCATAGGAGCGCAGGGTGCAGCTGCAACTGCCAGCACGTGCCACACGGTCACCCAAACCCGCAGTACTAGACAAGGAGATTAACGTTCTCTTTTTCAACGACTGGAAACAGGCAGTTCTGACTGTTCCTCTTCCAAAAATATGTTTCCTGACCCACCCCCGCGTGCTCCATCACAGAGCAGGCAGGAGGGAAGGGCCACAGGGCTGTCACGGGGGGCAGATCCTGGAGGACCACTGATCCACGTAAAGCCCGTGGGAGACCTGTATCATCCATTGATCAACAAACTGTATTTGAAATAGAAGCCGGATTTTAAAACTCAAGTTCAGTCAGAGAACTGAAGGAGAAATTAGAGCCGATTGCACAGAATGCGATACTCTCCAGCTGTCAAAAGTAATAGAAATCTAACCAGCCCATAATGATGTGCTTAGAAAAGAAAAGAAAATGCACAAAATTTTTGCATTTCTTGCATCACTGCTGTCCATGGACTGTTAACATCAGGTCTGATTAGTGGAAACGGCTGGGGCTGGTTTGCAGGTGAAATATCAGCCCAACATGCACCGGAGCATCCTCTCATCTCAGCCCCCTCCTCAGATCCTCTCCCCACGCTCCCGTGCCTCGTTAGGATCGTTAGATCAGCGGAAGGGCCTTGGGGCCCCCGAGGTGGGGCTGACGGCGAGGAGCCTCTTGATGGGGAAAGCCTGAGCAGAGGTTTTATTTGATCTGATATTGACAGTGAACATCAGAGCCTTCCCTCCAAAGACCAAAGAATCAGAATTTATGTTTAAAAGCCTGGCAGGTTCTGTATCCCTTCCTAGAGTGACTGCAGCTCACGGGTGTCAGATAGAGATTTCTACGAGAGTTGTTTCTTCTCCATTTCCAGCCAGAGCTTTCCAGACCTGTGTCCTGCCACCCAAGAGCACATCAACCTCCTTCTTCGTGCTCACTTTGCTTATTTTTCCTCTGCAGAAGTAGTCACAGCACCGTAAGTTATTGCCAAGCACCCTTAAGCGAGGCGGTGCCCCATAGACGGTGGACTCTTCCGCAGACAGGACAACAAAGCACCTTGACGCAGACTTAATGAAGCGCTGAAGAATTTCTTGCAGGTGCTGGGGGAAAACACACTGGAAACCTGAGAGGAGCTTTTGTACTCCTCACTTCTCTGGCTCATGGCAAAGCTCAGCATCTAAGTGCACACATTGCTCAAAGGATATCGTGGTTTGATACAAGACGGTTACCTACATAAACCTGCTCATGGGAGCGAGGGAATATACTTCGAGGGCTTTATTTTGTTCTTGTTGATCTTTCTTTAAGGCAAAATGAACCTTGTGATTCATGGCCAACATTTCTTCTCTCCCTATACCCCTCCTAATTTACAGACTGAAACGCAGTATCTCAGTAGCATCCCTTGATCCTGCCAGCTTTAGAGGAATTAAAAGCTTCTGTAAATCTTCTTGAACTTTCTCAGTTTCTACCTATAGCTACAATGGTGAAAAGCTCGCGCTCTGTGGCACAGAGCCTGCTTTTAGGTGGGCTCTCTACCCTGTCCCTCGTCCGTGCCAGGGGGCACGTGGCCGTGGGCTCTCACCCAGTTCTACCCATGGTTGTTACTTGCCTGAGTTACATGGTTGTCAGCCTGTCCCGGCCCAACACCCGGTGGCTGCCGGAGGAGAGGTGGAGCCGGGGGAGAGCTGGGGCACCACTTACATGGAGATGTTTGGATAAGCCCTGTGGGCAGAAAGGGGAAGGGAGATGGCTCAAAACCCCCGCCGCTGCCCTTGGCCATCTCACACACCTCCCAGCGGCTCTCAGGTGCGCCGGTGATGTTTTCTGCATAGTCTTGTGCGATTCTGGCAAAGGGTTTCTTCAGTCCAGCGGCGTGTGAGGTGAATACCAATGAGCAGGAGAGTTGTGACGGCTTAAGGGTAAAGATTACTCATTTAACATGCGGCAGGAATTTTATTTTGCAAAGGGGACTTCAGTGCTGAGATGGTGAAGTGCAGGTGGACGGCCTGAAGGTCCCCCGACTCGCTGGTTCGTTAAAAATATTTTAATTCAAGAGTGGTGCCTGGCCCCTCCTGCGAGCAGTGGGAAATGCTGACTCCGTCTTGCAGCTCTGCCAAGCCGGGCTGTGCATTAAGCCGGGTGTGCATGGCTGTCATGTACATCAGCTATAAGATGTTTTTCTTTCAGAGCCATTTACAGTAATCAAAAAGGCTTTCTGGCTCTTAAATTGCTTCTAACGAGATGGATATATTTTCCTGTGTGGTAGATTATTCCGCAAATACATTGAATTTAAAATAATCTCTAATTTTAGGACGCTAAGTTATTGTTAACATTATAGTTGTTTTATCTAGGAAATCGCTTCCAAAATTTACCTACACTTGTATCTCTCTACTATTACATCCTCCATATGAATCATGCATAATTACTTGGAAAAGGAGATTTGACCTATCTGTTTAGTTTTTATTCTCAATTACCCCTGCAATTATGCCAAATGGAGTCTAACACAACTTCTCTAACCCGCACTTTGCCACTCTGCAAAGAAGTTGGCAGTCTTCCCGCCTGCCAGAGAAAACTTCATGGGAACGCAGTGCCGAGACATTTCAGTGCTGAAATACCATTTGTGTATAATATAGCGCTGCGCATTTATGAGTTTGTTAGGAAGTGCTTTAAACTGTTATTGCCAAAATAACAAAGAAAGTACATTTCTGAAGTTTCATGTTGGCTTTTAATAACCCAGATTTGTTGCTGCAGATGAACATCCCAGCGCCTCACGCTAGCAGTGACAAAGCGGAACTGTCTTAATAATGGCAAACTCTGGCAATGTGCTGTGCAATAACGGCGGCATCGCTACATGATCTTATGTGCTTAACCTTCCAGTTGCACAGTAATAAGTTTTTCAATAATAAATGTTTCACTCCTGAACTTTACACAACTGGGTATGTTTTGTAGCTTCTGTGGGTCATCTGCATGCTCTGAGTTCACTTTTTCAGTATCTTTTATAGCTAATTATTTGAGGTGACTGACTGCTGACAAGAAAATGAGAACTTCATGTCTATTATCAAGAAAACGATGGGCATAGTTTTAAAACCATGGTCATCTTTTAAAGAACGTATTTCAACTATATACTTCAAAGATATACAGAACATCTCTGTGAATTGTTCCTGCTCTACATTGTTTCAATCCCATCTTCCAATATTAGCAAAACTGTCAAGTCTTATTAGTTGTATAATACTTGAAGTTTTCATAGGTGATTTAAATAAAGAAACTATATAGCAGGTGTCTCCTTTTCTTTGTAGTACAATAAAAGGAGAGAAAAGGCAAAATTAATAAAATGCATATTTTAGAGATTTTTAAATATAGTGCAAATTGACATTTTCCCATTTAAACATCTCACCAATATGAAAGCATTTGGTGCAATGAGCAAGAAAAGTGCCTTTCAGTTTAAATGGGACATTCACACAGCTACACTGGTTGTTGCCGTAAGAAAGTAGCAGGCGGGACGCAGGCTGCCCCATCCTCACGTGTTCTAGGAAATACAACTGGAACTGTATGTTTGAGGTCTGTGATAATCCTCACCCCGGAGAGACTTTTATTCCAGATCAGAAGACGACCCGTCGATTTCAAAAGCAGCAGGAGCGAGAGCTGCACCCAGAAACCACTTCTCTGAGTACTACAGTGTCACTTAAATCAGCTGATGACCCCATTCCTTTAAAAAGAAAACAAAAATAACGAGGTTATTTAGTGGCAATAGGTATCCAAGAGCTCCCTTGTGCCTTACTGCCCAGCCTGCGCGCTCAGTGGGAGGAAGGTCATCCATTTGGTCAGCAGCTTGACAGAGACATGACTGGTTCTCCATAGGAATTTCCCATACAAATGTTCACTATTGTCAGGTGAAACTGAAATAAATCCCAGCTTAAGACAATACCATAGCTTAACTTGCTGCAGATAATGTCTGTCACAACCTTGAAAGAAACTTTTCCGTCTCCAGTGCCTTGAGACGGGTTGCAAACCGTCTGCTGACAGGTGTCCTGGGGGGCATGATCTTCAGGACCTTCTCCCAACCAGTTCGTATGGTTGGCATTTATTTTATTTCATGTAACTCAGTTGTATGGTATGCCATGCTTCTGTTTCTTCTGCACAGGTCTCAAGCCTAAAAATGCACAGAGTTGTGGAGCGGAGGGAGTGTGCAGCCCGAGGCACTGGCAGGGAGAGCTGTGCCATCAGCCGTGCCGGGACGTGGAGTGGTGACCCACTAAGAGCCAAACCTCTGTTCACCCTCACCTTGGCTGGCAAAGCCGCCCATCTTCTGGTGTTGCTCCATAAAGCACGCAACAGGTGATGCAGAAGTGATGTGGACTCCTCCCGCGGGCTGACGCAAAGGCTGTAAACTCATTTATTAAATTGAGGAGATAACCCGTGAGTCCACGAGGCTTCTCTGCCTCTCCTCTCCATGCACCATAAACTCAGGACTGAGGTGGGAACTGGCTCCGGGACCGCGGCTGTGCTCTGTTGCCTGAGCACTTACAACCAGCCATCTAGCAAAACAGCCTGGCAGTAATTTGGGCTTTTAGAGTGAAATTTGTTGAAAGATCAGTGTAAAATACCCGAGTCGCGGTTGCACGCCACAAAGCATTCCCCACACTGCAGTAAAATTTACAGCGAAATGCAGCAAAACACAGGTCTGCCCTGAAGAAGAAAAAAAGTCCCCCCAAAACAGCCTGAAATTTATTGTGAAATTTTATAATCTTTTCACAGATTACTGATTCATGTTTGATACTAATGAATATGAAAGTAGGCTTAAGCCCTTAAGGAATTTAGGCCCCTGATTCCAACTGAAATAAACAAGAGACAAGTGCTGAAGTACTTTAAAACAACCCATGTATTCCCTAAGATAGGATGTGACATAAAGAAGAATACTCATGCTCCCTGCAGCATTAGCTGTGGATTATAAGTATTTTAATTTGTTTAATTTTTTTCAGCATATTTTTCAAGACACTGTGCTATAGTGCCGTTATCAACAATTGGCAATGTTATTAACAGTCTACAATGTGTACGTTACCGATAAAAGTGCTGATGTCTTTGTTGCACTGACTACAAAAAAGGCTTATTTATGAGTCACAAAAATGCATTTATTTTTTTGTCTCTTGTATGCATTGCTAGAAGTCTAAATATTAGCCTTACTTTGCTGATGGTAATAAAGACAAATTAGGTACACGCAATGAGCAACTACAGAAATGATAGAATACCATAGATAGAAAATTACAGGATGAGGTATAGTGGTTTCCCCTGGTTTTTAACCATTTTTTACATCACTGATGACAAGAAAATTATACCCAAATAGCACAGAACCTTGCTTTGCTCGGATCAAAGGGAAGGAGAATTCCTTCAGCTCTGTATTGAGATTTCTTGGAGTAAGTAAAAATAATCCCTTTGCATTGTGGTGGATACATGCAGTCTGGTATTCACAAGTATTGATTAACTCAACTTTGCTCATGGATCGAGACCTGTTAAATGAGTCGACAGATTTCCAGCCCGCGAGACCAGAAACCAAAGGGCATGATCAGGGTGCTGCAGCAGCCCCTGGACAGGTGAATTCCCCATCGAGATGCTCAAGTTGCACCCATGAGGTTGTTCAACTCACGAGGCAGCTTTGGAAGCTCTGCTTCATCTCCCAAAGTCTGTTTTTTTCTGTTTTCCTTGCTTACTGTTTTATATTTTATTTAGCGCAACGACAGGAATGAAGCAAAGATATGCAGAAGAGGACTTCAGGTGTGATGGGAAGCGCTGCAGAGTGCGTAGACCTCTGTGTCAGTGCCGAGCAGGTTATCAGCATTACCATGCAGTGCTCAAAGGTGATGACCCTGCCCGAGCTCTCTTAAAATCTGTGCACAGAGAGACTGGAAAGGACCAAAATAGCAGAAAAAGAATAAAATCTTAATGACCTGAGGGCAAAGCCCTGGGATGGGCGGGGGTAAAACGAGGCTGAATGCTAGGTGTAGGCTGTTTAAGGAGGAAAAGAGACCAGACTGGCTGGCAGGGTTGAAAAGCATCAAGAAAAGCAGCAAAGATGGTGATCCTGACGATCCAGAGAGCAGCACGGCGTGGGGCCTGGTGGTGCCCAGGGGTCTGGGACGGGATTTCTGGGGGCAAAGGAAGTTTCAGTCCTGCAGCTGGAAAACCGTAAATGTTTTCTGGGAGAAGGAACTGAGCACAGCAGAGGTTGAGGATGGAGCAGAGTTTGGAAAGGCACTGGACCACGTCAAAGGCTTAGACAATTCAGTGCCACAGCAGCCCAAGCCCTTGCAGAAGGTACAAAACACCTCCTCACTCCGAGCATAAATCATTCACTAGTTAAGAGATGAAAAGGTAATCTCACATCCAAACCCTTCTTCTGCTTTTTGCTCCTTCCGAAGCACGCGGTGCTTGATTAGACGTTGAACAAGATGTTGAAGCTGGTGGTGGCACAGTGTGAGGCAGCACAGCGGAGCCTGCATTGCTGAGATGTCAGAGTCCTAACGAGGCGGCCATCATTAGAAGGAAAGCCAGAACTGCTACAGGGAGATCACCCAAACGCAGACTTTGAGTTGGCCCAATGAGCAGATGGCAGAAATATCTTGATCTTCTAATAATTTCCCCTAAGATCATCAGCAGATCAAACACCTTGCTGCTCCGCTGATCTGAGGGGATGCAACCATGAGGGTTCTCTTTGCACGGCAGGCACAGCCCCACGCTACAGGGGGATGAAAGGACGTGCACTTAAAAGCTCCTTTTGTACCACCCACATCAACTTCGCACCCTCTGAGCATGTACTACTTAAGTATATGCGCTAACAGAAGAGCCTTTTAAATATTTTTCTGTAATATTATAATTCAATGAATATATCAGACATCCTCTTCTATTTGCGTTGGAGATTTGTTCCTCAGAACAGCCGCTGAAGCCGTATCGCAGCTCGCCTTCCTCCACAAGGCTGCACAGAGGCTTTAGGAAAGCCAGAATTAAAGTTGGCATATGTCAAATTGCTGTGGCAGTAAGATGAGCATTTTTCAACTCATAAATTGGTTTATGACTTTTCATGTACCAGTCAGAATAAAATAAATTTATGGACTGGAGACCAACTTTTTAAGGGAACAGTAATGAATCTGAGGTGGAAATTCTTGGCACACAATATTTGCAGGATATTAAAAACTTGACTGAACGAGGCAGCGAGCAGCACGACCTGACTCTGGCCCTGCTGTGAGCAGGTCTTTGGACTACATGTTGGACTTTGTGGTTGGACTCAATGATCTTAAAGGTCTTTTGCAACTGAAATGATTCTATGTCCAGATGTGCCATCCAACCTGTGAATTTATCACTCTTTTTTTGTTGATTTTCATAATGTTATTTGAGTAATTATCAAAACCAACTTGCACTTCAGAAACGTATGGTAAGAGTTAAAGTGCAAAAACTTCCCATGTAAACATTAGAAAGATGATGACTGGATTATTTTGAGCTAGTAGAAATTACTTGAAATTTAATGTAGCCTCTACCATGGCAAAGTCACTCCCGCCCCAGAGAAGACACAGAGCAGGGAGAAGTGAGGGGACTGAAGCCTGAACTCCTCACGGGGACTCCCATGCTGAGAGGCTCCAGGCTTTTCACAGCCTTTTCTGTACAGGATCCTGTAGCCTTTTCTGCGGCTTCAGCTGCTCTGACTAACAGAGTTTTCCTTTCCCACCACGTTGTATTCCAGAGTAGGGCCCTGTGTTTGAACTAAGGCAATACCATTTACATGCATGGTGGCATCATCATATTTCAGCTGCATCTTCTGTTCCAAGTCTTTAAACAGCCGAACATTTTGTTTGTCTTTTTTCACAAGCTGCTGCCTACTCAGCAGATATTTTTATTAACTCTCCACAATGATGCCCAAGTCTTTTCCATGACTTTTAAAGCTAATTTAAAACTCACCACTGAGCAGTAGCTCATATTTTTCCTCCTAATGTGCATTGTTTTGCATTTGACAGCATGGCATTTCATCTGCCATGCTGCTGTCCTCCTTCCTACCTTTATTAAACCCGTTGGAAGTTTCCCTCAGTCTTCCCACTCAACCTAACTGAAATGGCTCACCACAGGCACACTTGGCCACTCCTCTTTCATAGAATCATAGAATGGTTTGGGTTGGAAGGGGCCTTGAAGATCATCGAGTTCCCACCCCCCCGCCCTGGGCCAGGCCCCCCCCCCCAGCCCAGGTTGCTCCAAGCCCCGTCCAACCTGGCCTGGAACACCTCCAGGGATGGGGCAGCCACAGCTTCTCGGGGCAACCTGCCCCAGGGGCTCACCACCCGCATAGGGAAAAAGTTCTTCCTAATATCTAATCTTAATCTGCCCTCTTCCAGTTTGAAGCCATTCCCCCTCATCCTATCACTCCATGCCCGTGTAAAAAGTCCCTCCCCAGCTCTCCTGGAGCCCCTTTAGGGACTGGAAGGCCACAATAAGGTCTCCCCGGAGCCTTCTCTTCTCCAGGCTCTCTGAACTCTCTCAGCCTGTCCTCTCAGCAGAGGGGCTCCAGCCCTCACAGCATGAAAAAGACATGCTGTGGTCTTTGGAAAGTGTCTCATTTTTAGTACTTGAAAAGAACAAGCGGATTTCCAAAGCATTTTCTCTATTACAAATCACAAATAAAAAAAAAAATGGGAGCAGTTCACATCTGAAGCCTGATTGCTGAAGAAATGCGACAAAGAACAAATTCTCACTCACATCTCATTTTTCTTGCACAGACTGATTCAGACTTTGTTCAGAGAAGAAACCAAAAGAAAACTGCATCAGTGTGTGCTTATGAGTGGTGCAGTTCTACAGCGCTGGGGTATGGGCTAGGCACTGGCTGCACGAACAGGGAGCGCTTTGCCCCACGTTTACGGCAAGTTCCCTGTTGACGATAACGAGAAGCTGAGCCCAACCACGTCCGTGCTTCAAGCCTTCTAAAGCGCAGGAACTGGGACATCCCCTGGAAGAGACTGCAAGAGCCTTACACGGTGCCGGTGAGGAGCACAGCCCAGAAAACACTTTGAGACAGACAGAGAGCAGTGGATCTGAAAGATTCCTGGGGGGGAAATGAAGAAATATGAATGAAGATTCATAACTTACAGACTTGGTGGGGGCAAGGCTTTGCCTAATATTTAAGGAGCTGGAAATGAAATTTGGAGGGAATACCTATCCATACACACACCCCTCGCAAAGGCAGCTACCTCCTGCCTGCTTTAGGTCACCGGCTTCAAATGCGTACTGCAGATGTAGTTTATGTGTTCAGTTACTCAAAGATGAGAAATAATGGGATTTCAGCAATTACAAAACCAAAAGACATATGCTTTGTTGATGAAAGATCTGTCCATACAAATGTGACTCTTGATAATTAAATATGCCCTTCTATCAAGTTGGGAAAGACACGGAGCAAAGATTTAGAGGCGGCAGAGGGAATCTAAAATTAGATTCGCACTATAAGCTGCATTACTTAGGGAAAGCAGAATTTATTTTCTCCAGTTGTAGTCACTAATATTCCCAGGGAGAGACTTTGTCCTGCAATACGTTGAGAAGACGTGTCATTCTTTAAGCCTTCCAGCGTATTAAGGGCAAGGTGCTCTACTAGGGACTAGCAAACATCGCAAAATGAGGAATTTACCCACCATTTGAGTTTTTCACGTTGTATAAACGTGCAGGCAGCTAACTTGAGTGTCAGCCAAGCATCACCACTACTTTTCTCTCCAAATATCTGTCTTCAGTTGCTTAAAATATTAATCTTTTTCCCTTCCCTCATTTCAGATAAGCACAATGGGTGAACCACATGCGTTAGCTGTCTTAAGTGCCCAAATATTTCTGCCCGTCTGAGTTACTGGGGGCAGCAGATGTCATGAAGTAGAACTTCAAACAGAGAGTCAGTCCTAATCGCATGGCTCCTACGAAAAGCAGTGGTGCAGCTCAACGTTGTGCACACCCTGAGGACCAATGGTCTGAGCAAGGCGATGGCCAGCTGCTTTCGGAAGGCCACAGCGCCTGGTCGACCCCATGTCCCTCACCCAGGGAAGAGGGCTGCACCTCAGCTAACAGGGCTGGAGCAAGAACAGTAAAGCTTTGATGTCTGATCAAGTCCAACATGTTTTAATTTCTCATGTCTGCCCAGCACACTTGCTGTCTTAAAAATAGAAGAGTCTTGCAGCACAATCGGGAAAACAGTCATCACTCTGAAGACTGCTTCAGGTAATTGGCTGTCTAATGCACAGGTCTCAGCGGTTCGGTTTGTGATTATGATAGGTTAAAGATGTGTACTGTCCCGGTATTACCTTGAAAAAAGGTATTTTCTCATAACAGTCTGACTTTACACAGTATTCTATTCTAAGTTAATACAATGGCAGACTTGGGCTTTGCTTGCTATAAAAGAGGTAAGCAGGAAATCTGAAGCGAGAGATATGGCCACAGCAAATCGTGCTTTTAATTAACGCATCTTTTACCTGAGTTTCATCTGCTTTTCCCCACTATTTCCTCTTCTACAAGTGCTGCTTGGTGTGACAGGAAATTAATTAGACTCGGAGCTCTCATCAGCCAAGAAAAAGAATCATTAATTTTGGTACTTAAGAAACTGAAGTCCTGACTTACAACATTTCCAGGCAGTGCAGTTTAATATCTGATGATGGACAGTGTCAGCTATAGCCATTTCCGTCACCTACAGCCACCACCACAATCAGTCACTGGAGGAGCGCAGGTAAACGAGGGTTCGGTGATGCAAATATAACTGATGAGGAATGACACCTTCTGACAGTGCCTTCAACTGTGCAGCCTGACTTTGGAGCTCTATAAGGCGGAGCCATGCCAGAAAAAAAACATCCAAACTTGATGTGAATCTCATTAATTTTTTTCAATTTTTAATTGATGGTAACACATTCAGTCCTGAATCCATAATTAATTAATTAAAGGTAATTAATATTTACTCTGACATCAGAAGAACAGGGAAAAAATAGCAATCTATGGTATTATTGACAGATTTCAGCAGATCAACCTTTTACTGCAGTTGCTGGCACCGTAAGGAGTTTTCTTTACAGTCTCCTGTTTTACCAGAGCATTTTTAAGCAACAGATGAAGCTGAGCTTCTTTGAGCTTCACTGAACGTGGTTAGAGAATAAGATTCAGTGGCTATGATAAGAAGTGTCATTTCTGGAAACAAGTTGTTTTTCCCCTAAAGTGACAAGAATCAATCCAGCTTTTCTTTTGTTTATGTCTGTAGTGGAACAAGTGGATTTTGGGAGTCTCTACCTACAACTTCACAATTCAGATGTGCCCCCAAACACTCCTGAAGATCTGCCAACTGCCGTAACAGGCTCTTAGCACATAACTGGCCCATGGTTGCTCCCTACCAAGCAGAGTTTTCCCCAGGGCACCCCAGGCAGGGTCGAGGAGCTGGAGCGCTCTGGAGAGTGGTCCCAAAAGGCTCTCCCCACCCTGCCTGGCGTGGAAGGAGCAGAGTGCTCTTCTGTGCGGGCTGGACAGAAATGAACACGACTTCAACACACATGTTTTTCCACATAAAACCTGCTGGTCCATATCCCCATCTCTGTTGCATGTTACCATGCTGGGAACGTCCCCTTAATGACATATCTCAAGCAATAGTTATATGTTAGGCTGCAAAAGAGTAAGAGTTCTATGAAAATGCCAATTCAGCATGCTCTTGGCTTTATTTATTTATTTTGTTCTTTAGGTAAGGAAAGCTACTTAAAATAAAGCTTTCAGCTTTACTGCCTGTGTATGGTGTGATGACCTCTCCACATTTAAGCAGCTTCTCATTCCCCACTGGAAGGGGTGGTGGCTTCTCAAGTAGTGTGTAGTTCGGTTTGGTTTACAAGATTTTCACTTTTTTTTTGTGCAGGGAAACAATTGTTACAGACTTCACAAAGTGAAGCTCTTCAATCTCCTCACAAGTCAATCATAGAAGGTTTAGGTTGGAAGGGACCTTAAAGACCATCTAGTTCCAACCTTCCTGCCCTGGGCAGGGACATATTTCCATCTCTTTACCTGGGGTTGTGGGGACTTTTTGTTAACCTTAAAAGTATTACCCCAAGGGATTATTCTGTCTGGAAGCAGAGCTTCGCGGGGTAGTAATTCATGCCTGGAGCAATGCATGAAAACCAGAGCTTGTGTTGACCCACATCAGCACCACACACGTTGGCGTGGAGGCAAAATGGAGACTGGCATGAGGTGGAGACCAGTGCCGCTTCATCGGCTTTGGGATGTCGGGGATAAACACGTACACGATAGGTGGGAACTGAGTGAACCACCTCAAAGTTTCATAACGCTAGAGCTGGTTACTTGTGTCTTATTCTTGTCAATGCCATAAATTTAAAAATGCAGTAAAAGTGTTCACTACTTTCACTAAATATATATCTTTTTTATCATAAAGCACTACTGCTTACATAATTGAATACGACATGAACTGGCTGTAAAGTACACAGGCAAAACTAATGATGATGCTTCCTTTTCTAAAAAGTTGATTTTCCCTTTCCGAGGGCATGGCCTCTCTTACTGGAAGAGTTTTCCTCGTCTTTCTGTGCTTCAGCTGGTTGCCAAGTCCCCCCTGTGCTCTCCTCTCCCTGCTGCGATAAAAGGGCTGTTGACTTTTACATGTAAAAAATGATGAATTATGAGGTGCTCCCAGCCGAGCTACATTGCTTGGGAAATTACAAGGCAGCAGTAAGAGAAGAGAAGAGGCCAGAAGAGAAACACGGCTGATACCCATGGCAAGTACTCGAAGATCCATCCAGAGGTTTGCATTTTTTACATATGAAATAGAATTTAAAAGACTTTGTGATGAATTGCAGGAAAAAAATGGGAAAAGAGATCTTGATAAAGTACCAGAGGACATTGTCCAAGCAAAGCGGGACCTTTAGGGGCAATAAAGCACCAAACTGAAGAGTGTGCAGAAAGGGCTGTCTGGAGGCAGTGTGTGAGCACTAAATAGTGGGATCATCACACTGACCTGAGCATGCACGGACCAGTTCTTGTGTGAAGGGTTCCTAGACAGTAAACGCCTTTTTCCTTTTCTATAAACGTTACTGGAAGTACAAAAACTTATCCTGAGGCAGACAGGCAGTTCTGCTGTTCACGAGATGGTGTCTGGTGCCTCGAAAGGCTTTTTAGTCCCAGCAATGGTCTTCGCCCTCCCGCGGCTCCTGGGGCTGGGTCCCTGCTCCTGGCTCGGCGGGGTCTGTGCAGCGTTCTCCTCCCGTCCTGCAGATTTGCCTCCCTCGCATGCTCAGCTGCAGCCTCAGGCTCTTAAACATAGCTAACATGCTAAAAATTAATATATTCATTTTAATTTACTCCCGTGCTTCTCCTGAACCAGGTAAAACCACACACCACAGAGCTGGTGGGCAAAATGGTAGATCTCAGGAACCAGTATACAATATGACTTTAAAGGCACATTATAATAAACTGGGGTGATTTTTTTAAAACCTGTTTTAGTCATATTAGTGGGTGCCACAGCTTGAGTAACTGTGCCTTTTAAACATTTTGCTTTTTTTTTGTTGTTGTTGAAATATACCCTCAATACTTTTAAATATAAACAATAATTTAATCTAAACACTGCAAGGTATTTACCACTGGAGGAATCTTTTCCCTATTAAAAGCATGAACTAAAAGTCTTTGATGGCTGAGTCTGAAAAAATGGAAACACTGTACCTCATCACAGCCACTGGTAAAAGCTGTGTTCGGTAATTAAGTAACTAATTGCCTCAGATAAAATGGAAGAAAAATCTAATTCTTTTCATTTCAACCACCAACATTTTTTAGAACTATTTCTCCATAAAGAATAAAAAGAATAATAATAAAAAAAAAAACCCTGAACTGCACACAGGCATTGCTCTACACTAGCTCAGACTTCACAGCGAACAGACTAAATGCTCCAGGGATTAAACATCAGTTTAACTATAAATCTAGTACAGTGACCACAGACTGCTTGGCCAGAGGTGCAGATAAGGCTTTGCTCTATGCAATACATTTTGTTCTCCTTTTCTACTGAGGCTCTGCCAGAAAGAAAGGAAGAAAAAAAAAAAAAAGAAAGGAAAAAAAAAAAGAGAAAGAAAGGAAGGAAAACAAAGAAGAAAGGAAGAAAGGCACAAGTGAGATCGCCCATATTTCAGCAGTCCCTGCTTTAGGAACTAACCAAACTGGAAAAACCCTGGTTCCAGTTTGAAAAGGAATTCTGTACAAAGGCAAGAAACTAGCAAAAGCTTTTCCATGCTCAGCTCAATAACACATACAAAAAAAAATATCAATATGTACATGGAGAATAAATAATTTATCCACCCCCTTCTTGCTGTTAAGTCAGTTATACTGCACAGGTTGCTATCAAGGCATAAATTACCCATTCTTGCAAAAATACGTTTTAATTCTGTTTCTTTTATTTGAATTCTAATCCAATTCCCACTGATCATTGGTATATGCAAACATTAAAGAACAATAATGGTGAATACATTTAGAAAGTGTATGTAAAACTGCTCATGCAGGAAGGCTAAACTTTACATCCTTCCAATGGATGGAAAGAAAAATATCCACCAAACGGCCTCCCAGATCCACGAGACAGCAAACATCTCTCATAGCGCATGCAACAAGCTACCTACAATACTGGTGTAGTGATTAAAGCACATATATTTGAGAAAATCCATGAGCTATTTCAAGAAAACTTGTGAACAAAAGAATCAAAAATAGCTAACCAAGGAATTTACATTAAATGATTCACCCATCTCTAATACATCTGTTTTTCTCAGCTGGATTCTTCTATCTCTTCTTAAAGGACACCTTTTCTGTACTGGTTCAACTGATTTTCATACTCAAACATGACCCAATTTTCATTGAAAATAATTTTATTTTTCCACGTCTCTTGAAATTTTCTCCACCTTCTGCTGTGGGTTTGAAAATGGCAACACCACAGCAGTGTCACAAAGCACAGGCTTTACTGCTACTAAATTCTGTCTCGCCCATGTATGTCAGTTGCTCTCCTGTGGTTACCTCTCTTAAATGCATTTTAGTATTAATGCATGGTAATATATAACAGATTAAATTTTAAACTCAACAAAATTACAGGTATTTGACCTGTGACATGATGCTATTCCCCTTTCTAGAATAGTCTTTTTTTTTTTTATCTGTAGAGGCAAATACTGTTCCATAAAGATGCTTCTTAGGGTATTTTCATTATCTTGTGCAATAAACTAGTTAAATCTCGATCCAGCAAATGTTCAAATCCAATACAAAAATAGACTGTCATAAAAATCTGAGATGTTTCTTATCATGGGTTCATTATCTTGTGCATTGCAGTGAGGTCTCTCCTGCCTGTTCATGTATACATCCCCTGACCAAACTCCTACAGTCTTCAGTGGGACCATTCTTATGTTCTTTCTTACAACCAGTATTTTTCCTCATTTAATAATCACAGAATCATAGAATCATATAATGGTTTAGGTTGGGAGGGACCTTTAAGGTCATCGAGTCCAACCATCAACCTCACACCGCCAAGCCCACCACTAACCCATGTCCCTCAGCACCACATCTGTCTGTCTGTTAAACACCCCAGGGATGGCGACTCCACCCCTGCCCTGGGCAGCCTCTTCCAATGCTTGACAATCTTTTTGGTGAGGACATTTTTCCTAATACCCATCCTAAACCTCCTCTGGTGCAACTTGAGGCTGTTTCCCCTTGTCCCATCACCCGTTCCTTGGGAGCAGAGACCGCCCCCCCTCGCTGCCCTCTCCTGTCAGGTACTTGTAGAGAGTGATAAGGTCTCCCTTCAGCCTCTTCTTCTCCAGGCTAAACAGCCCCAGTTCCTCAGCTGTTCCTCATAAGAGTGTGCTCCAGACCCCTCACAGCTCCATTGCCCTTCTCTGGAAACGCTCCAGCACCTCAATGTCTTTCTTGTCGTGAGGGACCCAAAACTGAACACAGCACTCGAGGTGGGGCCTCACCAGTGCCCAGTACAGGGGGACCATCACTGCCCAGTCCTGCTGGCCACACTGTTCCTGATACCGGCCAGGATGCCGTTGGCCTTCTTGGCCACCTGGGCACACTGCCGGCTCATATTCAGCCGCTGTCGACCAACACCCCCAGGGCCTTCTCCGCCGGGCAGCTCTGCAGCCACTCCGCCCCACGCCTGTAGCGCCCATGGGGTTGGTGTGACCCTCGGGCAGGACGCGGCACTTGGCCTGGTTGACCCTCACGCCATTGGCCTCGGCCCATGGATCCAGCCTGGCCAGACCCCTCTGTGGGGCCATCCTGCCCTCCAGCAGATCCACACTGCCGCCCAACTTGGTGTCCTCTCCAAACTTACTAAGGGCGCATTTAATCCCCTCATTCGCGTCATTGATGAAGAGGTTAAAGAGAATCGTCCCTGGTACCAAACCCTGGGGAACACCACTTGTAGCTCCAACCACATATACAAAAATTTAGACGATATGAATATACTATGCTTAGAAAATGAATAGTTGTGCACAAAATGGGGCTTCTGCACTTGCCAGCTGAAGCCCAGCAGTGACGACGAACACAGTGCAGGTGCAGGTGGCTGCTGGGACGTCCCCTGGCTCGCCACCCCGAGGCAGAAGCAGCCCCCGGCTGTGTCCTGAGCTGTGTTCAGGACAGCTCCCAGCACAACCAGCATGGCACAAGACCCACGGTGAGCACACCGAGGACCTGTTCTGCTGTGGCGGCAAGAGAAAAACATGAGTTGGGGATGGCAGGAAAACATCAAGGCAGGAATTTGCTTGACACAGCACTTAAACCTGAGGACGGGTTGTGCTGGACAGACGTTAAAAGACAAGGATAGCTGTTGATAGATAAAGAAATCCATTACCAAAGTGAGAGGAGGTGAACTTTGAAAGTACAAATCAATCATCTTGTGTTTTGACCGTTTCATCTTTTTTTTTAAAGAGCAGGAGTGGATGACTTGTTTGAAGCAGACAATGGTACTGTAATTTCTTTAGCTATATATATAATGGCATCATGAATATGCATCTTTGGAGATTAAAGAAACCTTTCCTCAGACTTTGACATACAAAACACTCTGAATTTGATTATTTAAATCATACTAAATTATCAATGCAATTATCACACAGACAAAACAAGTAGATTATTATTCTGTGCAATTCACATTGAAATGAATGGGCGAGAAACAAAAGGAAAGGGAAAACCATACTAACCTTCAAAAATGAGCTCCCAGTCCATCTCCTCTTCTCCCTTCTTGCAAGGTGAAAACTCTTTTGTCCGCGAGCTCCCAGCTCTTTATTTCTTTCATGAACATCTCCATTTTTCCTGTATTTATAAACTAAAGATGTTCACTTAAAGTAACAGGGCAGCGTCATATGTATGAATGCTACTTTTGAGATGGCTCTTCGTGTCCCAGCACTGACACCTGCTATCAGCACCCATGCCTCGCTGCCTGGCAGAGGTCGGCCACCGATTGCCATGGCTATCGCCACAGAAAACACACGCCATTCATCATGGACCTGCAGCTGCTTGGTGGGATTGTCAATGTGCTGGGAACACGCAGACACCGGGACCATCCTCTTCCTCGCCCTCATCAACTCCCAGTGACCGCCGTGGCATCAGGGAGCGGAGGCAGAGCAGTGCACAGTGCAGTGCTCAGTTGCACGGGGCGGGTATGAAGCTGAGCATTTTTCATCTCTAGGAGGCCAACCTAATATCCACCCATGGGGATGCTGGTGAGATTCCTTTTTCACCTTTAAAACTTTGTGTGCGCTGGAAACTGCCTCTCTTCGGGGACACTTGTTTTGCCATGCTGCCACCTCCAACATCTCCACTGCTCCTGGTGAAGCCCAAACAACACAACTGAGGTGCTGAGCAAGATATTCTCTATGAAAACATTAGTTTACAACCTTACAGCCTGCAGCACCTATTCCTTCACCCCAAAATTAGCCCAAACCAGACAAGATTTCAGCACTGTTGTGTCTGTGCTCCTTTCTCAGCAGTGAAAGCAGGAGAAGAAGAGAGAAGTGGAGCTGTGGGTTTTGAGCTGTGAAGCCAGCTGTCTCATTGAAGGTGAGTTATCTCAAATACTACCACCACAAGCGCGAAGTATTTTTCTGTTGTGTCAGGGACATCAAGAGCATATAGATATCAACCACTTTTAACGTTTCTGTAGATCTTAATCTAAACTAACCTAGTGTAAAGGAGCATTAAAGGATGCTCTTCAAAATGTTATACGTAGAGTGGGAGATAAAACCTGTCAGGATACACTCTGTGTTACCATTAACTGTGATGCAGAACGCAGTATGTTGTCATTGCTCATCTCCCACTTCACTTTACGGCATTTGCACACACCATGTGAAAGCTCAGAGGGCCGCATTTTAATTTGAGGTTTATGATGTGTGAGGTTGAAGCCTCATAATGTTAAAAAAGGGTGTCATAAATAAGGACAGCTGTCCAGTGCATGTGAAAAAGCCCGCAGCAATTCATGCAATCCTCTTGGGACACCTGAAGGTGAACAAACACAACATAAAGTTTGTCAAGCTCTCCCATTGCATTTCCAAAGAAATCTGTTATTATGTTTGAGCTCTCAGCCCAGACGTACTCATACTGGTGGCCGGGACCCAGCTTGTCTCTGAAGACTGTGCAGACCTGCAAAGAGGACCGCGGGAAATATTTTGGCCATGATATTTTGTCTGAAATTATCATGGCTGATTTGGTCCTAAAACTATTTTCTATAACCTTTCGTACTGCATTCACCCAACCCCAGCCTAAGAGTCAGCATGTAAATGGAAATTGCCAGGCTATGTTGGCTCAAAATTGTCCATTCCTGATCCACTGGCAGAATGGGAATGAAACCACCCAGTTCACCCATGTCTAACAGGCAGCTATGAGTTTATTATAAAATACTTTCTCTAATAGATTTGTCAAAAAAAACCACAAAACCCAAACCCAAGCACATTCATCCTAAAGAGTACACCTTTCTTTTGTAAAATGTATTGATTGCAATGATAATAGAGTAGGAAATACTTAATAACATACATAGCACAGTAAGCGTAAGGTACAGTGCAAGTTACTTTTCCCATGCAACAAAGTGGAAATCAGTTTATTGCACTGCTCTGATCTCAGTGGGAGACAATTTCAACCTCTGGCTTGCAGGTTTGGCGTGAGTGTGCTCTTGCCGTTGCTCCAGGAGCAGAGGAAAGATTCCCACAGCAGCCCGTGCTCCTATGCCGCACCGTCCCGTGGCACAAGGCAATCCCACCTCACTGCGTGTCCCGTTGTACACTGCCTCGGCTATAACATGCTTCTAGAAAGGGATGAGATGCTGAAACCTGAAAATGAGCAAACCCGAGCTGGCAGACTGTCGGGCCATCTAACCCTGGGGTTAATGCAAGCAGCTTCAGAGAGCCAGCAAGCCCCGGGCCCCGGGACGGGGAGAGGTGCCTGAGCGGGTTAGGAGGTGCGCAGGGCAAGGATGAGTGTCCGGCCAAAATGGGTCATATTCATCTCACATGATGAAATTAATTTCAGAGCATATAATTTGTTCATTTCATACCCACATGACATTCATATCCGAGTTCAGTGCTATTGCCTCTTCTAACACCCTTTGCAGGTGTTAAGTGCCGGAAGATAGAGAGGGAGAGCAAGGCAGGGACTGATCTCCAGGGATCCTCACCCTGCACCCCAAAGCTGGACCCCAAATGCTGTCTATGCCAAATCCTGGCAGATGGGTGGCCAATCTGTTCTTAAAAACCCATCCACAGCAGTTCCACACCGCCTCAGCCCTGCCCAGCACTCCTTCCCAGCGCTTGCCTGTGCTGCTGTTCGTTATAGATCCTTCTTTCCCCAGACATCCAACCGCTTTTGTAAGCTACACCCAGCCCATTTCCATTTGGACTGTGGTGTCCAAAACTCCTTCTTCATTGTTGAAACACTAATGAAATCTTTGTGTATACTCATGGAACATAAAGAAAACATAAAACTCCGTTTACTATGTATACGATAACAATTCTCCTTTTCATGAGTGAATTTCATGTTTCTGCCAAGCAAAAGATGTTTCATAATATTTACCGAGAACGAGGGAAAGTTGTCCTGCGCAGTGGCCTGATAGCAGGTTTTTAGTGCATAGCGGTGTTTGAGAGCCTGGCCGCCTTCTGCGAGTTGCTGGGGGTGCTGCACTAACGGCGTGGAGGCCTTCGCAGTCAGCTGCCTGTTTCCCAGTGCTCTGATAGAACATCAAGAGGGTGTCAAGGCCAAAACCCGCTGCTGCTGCCACCATGACACAGGCTGCAGTCAAAGAAATCTCATCACACCACGTCGTTGCCATGCCGTATTGTTCGGTGGGGAGGTCCTGGGGGCGACCAAAGCACGGCAGCAGGCTGCAGTTCCTCGGAAAAGGTTTCTGGAATTAACGGGTGGCACCAGGAACACGCTGCTGCTGAATCACAGGCAGGAGGGACCTGAGCAAGGGCTGGTGCTCCGGTAGCGGCAGGTTGGTTGGGAACACCGTGTGAGAGCTCAGCGAGCCGCAGCGTGCCCGGGGAGGGCTTGTGAAGGCGTACAGGAGGCTACAGGGATTTGGGCTGATATTTACAACAAGGCGAACGCTGCGCAAACCCAGGCGGGAGCAATATTAATGCTGGGACCTTGCAGCTGTGCTGCAGAAGGACCAGGCTGTGGTGTTGGCTTACTGCTTGGTAGGAGACCCAAACCACAGCAAAGTATTCCGGGGACTGAAACGCTCCTCCCGGGATGCTCAGTTCTCCCCAGTACTGCCAAGGGCAGCCCTCCTATATTATTTCTACATATTCCCTCATATCATGACTAACGCTTAGGACACATGCTACGGAATGCTCTATGTATCTAACGGAGGCACAAAACTGCATATAATTGGGTTGGAACAAACCTTTCTGAATTTTTCCAAAGCTGTTCTCCCGGTGCCAGTAACTGAATATCCCCACGACTGGGAATGAAAGACTGCCAGCCTGCCGGATAAACTGGCGTCATGACAATGCAAAGGTTATGAGCTCAAATTCTCTCAAGCTGATATTGCTACTAAAATTTCTATTAACTTTTCTTTACATCAAAGCAATTGTAACTGAATTTGTTCTCATCATTTGCCTAAAGCAAAAAAAAACAAGCTGCCAAGCAGCTGCAGCAGATTTTTTTTTTTATATGGAAACAACACTAACCAAAAAAAAAAAGGAACAGAAAAATACCCCAACATTAGCTACAGCAAGCTTATTAAGTTCATTAGCAAATTCATTTCACTGATTAAACTCAATAACACGCGTTCAACAGAAACTGAGAAACAATAGTAAAAACTGATTGTTGCAAGCACATCGCTTTACATACGGCAGTTTGTATGCGGTAGCGCTGATGCTCCGTCCGATTCGCGAACATCGCTGGGCCATTCCCCGGGCTGGGGCAGTTCTGGAGGCTCTGGGCGAGGACACCCTCTCACTCACTGCAGGGTCTGCTCCATTTCTTCTATCACCAGTGCAAGTGCTGTAACGGGACTGCGGGTTTAACATTTACATCTCAGTGTGAGGAAACAGTAGGCATAATTTCATGCTACTAGACAGTGCCCCACAAAGCACATAGAAGTCCAGCAAAGGTCTGGAGTATGTGCCTGGAGACATATGTCCTCTATCTGGTCATTTCTCATATGCGTGCGTATGAACAAATGGGATCTGGGTGTTTAATTTTTTGCATTTTAGATTATGTTATTACCTTCATTTCGAATGAAGGAGAGATCAGCTGACAGGTCTGCCCAAAAAAATAAAACCCAACAGGTTTTTATAAGGACTGCTGCTGCTTCTTCCTATGTACTGATGACTCAAACAGCTTTTTATATGTAACAACTCTTCAGTTTCCTGGCATTTTCCTGTTGTTTTGTTTGTTGCTTGCTTGTGGGTTTTTTTTAATGAATGCCACTGATATGAGGGGAAAAAAAACAGGCTGAACTAGGTGTGGCCGTGGTGACCTTGGTAAAAATATTAATAAACATTGGCCTTGCTTACCTCTTCCTCCACGTCCTCTATGTATTAGAGTTAAACCTCAGAACAAAGATTTATCAGGGCTCCTGGAGAAGCTGGAAGGAGTAAACATGGTACATTATCAGTCCAGCTTTTCTCTTATGTGTCGGGTATCTCCAAAACCCAGTGTCACTGCGAGATGCTCAATCTCCCGCTCGGGCAGTTTCCTCCTGGCCAGGTCCTCTGCGCATGGCAGAGCAGCCTCTGCTCCGGGTGCCGGCAGCAATTACACTGCACAAACAGCACAGCCAAAGGCTTTATCCCACTGACTGTGCTGATGGCAGATGAGGAATTTAAATTCCCAATATGTATGGCACCAGGTAAGTGCCCTTCCAGGTACTCTCAGCCCACCAGAAGAAATAGTGCTGCTCTGCATTAGGTCCTGCGTGGGGGTCTGTAGCCCATAGCTTGTTTGTAAACTCTGCTTCAGCTGCCTTTGGGTTCTAATTGGCTATTTCTGTCTCTTTTCATGATTAGACGGCTGATGTTAAGTAACTTACTGTGAAAGCAAAGGACTAACACATGTCCTCGTTTCAAGCACACTTCAGTAGTTTAAGCCACGTTAAAAATGAAAACACTTCAGGTCACCAACCTGAGCTTTTAAAGTCCTGTCCACTTAAAGTGCTTTAACGGTCTGTTAATGTATTGCTGCAAGTGCATCTACAGCATTATAGATAATAACAAAAAATTAATTTGCAGTGCATTGATACAAGTATTTTTTCAAGTTTACCTTAAAAAGATCATATATTTATAATAACTGTCACTCCACATACACACGAGACATTCTTTTCAGAGCTTCCCAATCAAAACACGTTGCAGATGTTTTAGGTGGTTCTCCATACATCCCTGAGCTGAGCAGTTGTAGCATGCAGCTCTAGTTCTTTGTCTTTAATGGGGGGGAAAAACTGGTCAACTAAATTGCTTGGCAATAGCTGTCACTGTCAGTGTCAGACAGCAGTCGAGGGTGGAAACCTCTGGCTTTGATATTCTCAAGGTGCCGAAGACGACCGAGGCAGAGGAATCCCCCCCATGCAACACCCCGGGATTGCCCCAGCAGCTCGCCCCCGAGCCCTTGCTGAAAAACCAGCTGGACAGATAGACACATGCCTGTATTTACAACACTTTGTGTAAATATGACATAAAGTACAGAATGCTGATATTAAGTCAGATGTGAGTGTGAGTGCCAACATTTTCTGCACATAATTTCTGCAGCGGTGTCAAGTTTTCCAGAAGACGCCTTGCAATGAACTTATTATTGCCGTTATTACGAGTGTGCTCTGCTTCATTCCGGGAATGTCTTCAAACATATTTGAGGTTGAGTTCCTTTAGCAATTTCAGCCCTAACAGTCTTTACCAGTGAACCGTGCACTGTAAATAAGATGGAAAAAAAATGCCCATTTCTCAAAATGATAATGTCTGGACTTTTCCCTGGCTGAAATTCTAACAGTAATAAGCATATTTACATTATATCAGCAGCCTTGCACCATAGCTATCTGCTCGGTAAAGTTCTAATATTTACAGTGCACACGGTACTGTCTGTTGTTTAACTCATGAACAAACTCAATGATCCAAAAAACTGGGAAATGTATGAACTGGAATAAAAAGAGGATGAAAATAGTGCATACTATGTTATCACAGGCAGTAGAATCAAAATACAAGCAGCAACCCAATTTCTACTGAAATGAATGTCCATGTGCCCCTGACTCCCACCAAATTTTTCCCCAACATGCTCTATTTTCTGTCCACATCATTCATCACTTTTTCCTAAAGTTTCCTCCTCTTTGAGATTGTGGTGAAGGCAGCCACAGCGCAGCTGCTCGTAGGGCTTGCCTGGCACAGAAAGTTCTCCAGGCACTGGCTGCTCTTTGCCTGATGACTTTCCTGGAGATGAAGCTGCCTTAGGGTCGCACCTTGCAGGACACGGATGGCCCATATGGTGCAACTGTCATGGAGTTGACACCAGTGTTCAAGCATGAAACTGTGATCTTGGGAAAAAAAATTACAGGACAGCTCCTTGTGTTTTTTCATTTAACCTGAGTTGCTTTTCCTCCCTCAGCCTCCTCCCGATCCGTGTTTGGGATGAGGGTTAGGGCAGGGAAGGTGATACATTTCCCGTACGTTGGCCAGCTTGCTTCTCCTTTGACCTGGGCACAGCAGTCTGCACGCTGTTTTACCAATATGTAAGGTTTATTTTTCAAAGTAATGAAACATGAAGGTTTCTAAAGAGTAGAAAAAATATTTTGTTTGCTGTAACAAGACCCCAGGCCTGTTTTTTGGAGGGGGGGATGCAGTACAGCAGTGGCCCCACAAGGCTGCGGAGCTGGTCGGGATGTGCAGGATCCTTGGGTGGTGTCCGGGGAGTGGAAATGGCATGTAAAGGAGAGGAGATGAGACTTCAGCTTTATAGACAAGAAGACAAATCAGAGCACGTGAGTCCAGACACCTCAAATATATTTTCTTTTCTTTGTTTCTCATTACGGGCTTATTTCCCCCCCCATGCATATGAGTTTTGTTAGAGGATGAAATATCTTCTTGAATTAAAACAAGGAAAGGGCATTTTTAATTTAGAAGTTTTGTTTTCCACTATCTCTAGAAAATGTCTATTCTTCAAACCTATAAATGTTTCCTTAGGTAATACTAGTGTACATAACAATATACCATAACAGTTCCCAATGCTTTTATGAGAAGACGCTTTTATATTGACAGATATTTCAGTTCACTGAGCAGAATATTACAGTCTATAGAGCTTTGATAGAAGAAGGAGCGATAAAGCTACAGAAGAAATATATTAAGTTCTTGCAAGTAAATGACAAAACTGTAGAAAATTAACACTGCTGGTGTTAGATTGCCAAATTTCTAATTTTCCTTTCTACTCATATTCATTCATCAGAAAACACATAACATTTGTGAAAGTACTGCAGTGTCAGTCATTTCGATCTGAGAATGGTCATCTTAATACCTATAAGGGTTATAGTCTTTCTTTTACATCTGAGAAATGGAAAATTACTTAAATGTAATTTATTTTCTGTTTTCTAGAGAATAGATTATATGATCTATAAATACATGTTATTTCTGTCTCTAATTTCCGTCAATACCTAATTTGCTACTTTAGAGAACTGCAGAAGTCCCAGGGAGACAGATGTGAACAGTTCCCTGATTTGGGGGGAAGATGGGAAGCACAAGAAAGAGAAGAAAATGATAACATCGTCTCCTGTCATGTTGTACTGCTCATAAGAATACTCTGCAGGCGACAAATATTGAAGAAAACTGATACAGCCATCACGGTGTTAGCTGGGGACTTGGGAGATGCATTCTTTGCTGTGCCCCAGCACCCCCAGGTAACCTTCCCCAGCCAAACCTCTCAAAGCAAAGTGACTCTCCTTGAATTTTTCTTAATATATGGCAGAAAACAACAGCGTCTCTTTACCTTATAGAAACGGCTGAGACAGGGATCTTCTCAACAGCCTGTGACTTCACCAGGATGGCAATTATCGACCCTCGCAGCACCCAAAACAGTGAGGAATTGGAGAGGAGCCCATGGCCAAAGCTCAAGCACAACAAGCCTTGCCTGGTGATGCCAGCAACAAGGGTCTGAAAGCAGGTGGAAGAGGAAATGTATTAATGCCTGAAAACCAGGAGATTGTAATGGGTCAGGACAAGAGGGTTTTTATGAGGATTTCTGAAAGGAAACAGAAAATGAGCTGGTGATTATCTAAATCCTAAGGTTTGGGCCTTGAAAAGAAAGACTGCACTGCTTTGGTACGGAGACTACGTCAGAGGTTTCTGACAAACATCTATGTGGTCCTAAAGCAAACACATATACTTAAAAAATGAAAAAAAAAGTTCTTCTCTTTTCCAGCTACTGGAGACTGGAACCATCAGCAGTAAAAATCACGAGAGGACTTCTGCATTCAGATTTATTTCTGCAGTTTAGAGCAGGGCAGCTTTCAGGAGCCTCAGAGGACCCAGCCTCAATGCAGAAGGGTTTTACTGTCTAGAGGGGACAGAAGAAACAGTTGTGCTGAGGTATAACTGTTTTCTTTAGTAAGGGTGACATTGCAAAGACCCTTGATCACCTAAACAGCATCTGCTGTAAAGAAGGCTTCGTTCTCCTCAATAATTGAAATAGAGGTCATCCATGGGCAACACGCACTTCTTCAGGTTGGATTTTTGGCTTCTCATTAGTTGTTGAGGTTAAATAGATGGCAACTACATTGTCATTACTCTGTTGGGTTGAACTGGGAATGGTAAACTAAAAGGAAAATCCTTCCATCTAGCTTCACATCAGTGTCTGGCTTGCCATCCCAATCAAGGTGTGCTGAACCAGCATCCCCTACAGCATCAAGCAGGTGGCTTGACAACGCTGCGAAGGGTCAGAGCGTTAACTCATGGAAGCTGTACCATTCGGATGTGTTTATATGAGACCACAGGCTGATGTCAGGACAAGGAATTTCAAGAATGCGTTAGCAACAGAAAATACATGCCAAATTGAGGAAATCATTATCAAACCACCTTTGCTCAATATGATACTCATCAAGCATGTGATTGCTGATTAAGCAACTAAGTAATAAAAGGATATGGTAAAAGATGAAGAACAAAAAATGATATCATCCACCCTACTAAAGAGAAACCATGCAAGATGGCTGGGTACAATGATCCCAAATTAAATCATTTGTGTATCCACTCGTATTTCTAAAGCTGCTTATGACTTTAACACTCAATAGCAAAAAACAAAGGTGCTTTTAACTCTGAGAATTTTTTTCAGTGCCACAGTGGCTTGTGGCTGTTTGATCACATTGCAGAGCCCTTAGTACTGCTATTTACAGAAGACTGACTTGCAATTTATGTAAGATCAAGGCTTTTAGTCATATTCCTGTGTGAGACAAGTCAGAAACCGAGCTGGATTTTCACCAGTTCCTGCCCCGTTGATGAGCATCTGTTACAGCCAGTAAAGCAGAGAGCAAAACCGAGAGAATATGATTCAATCTGCTTTGGGTTCTGCCTTGCTCGTGACTCGGAAGAGCTAAACTCTATGAATTCTGTAAAGAACTGTACACTTGGAGTTAGACTTGTAAACGTGGAGCGGTCTGACAGGTCTCGGCACAGTGCCAATGCACTGGGGTGTGCAGCACATCTCCCCCTCCTCCTGCCACCCCTCTGTCACCTGCATCCTTCTCTCCTGTTCGGGTGACCAGGAATGGGTATATGAGAGTGTGCGTATGGGACTGATATGCAGGCAGGACAACTCATTGACAGAGGTAAAAAAAAATTACAGAAAAGGTCAGAAATCCTGGCAGTGAAATATTAGATAACAGACTAATAAAAGGAATGGAACTCTCAGGAAAAAAAAAAAAAAAAAAAGGCAACAGAAGAATATGGAAATTGGAAACTTTGACCTTTAAAAAATGTGCACTTTGCAATGCCAAAATAAAGCCATGTGGGAGGGCCTAGGATCCAATTTTAGTGTGATTAAATATTTTGGCAATGCACAGCTTATTGTGACTTGCTGGCATAAACTCAGTCTTTCTGTTTACCTTTTTATTGGTTGAGTTCAGCGTGCATAATATTAGAATGAGTCCCAAGACTGAAAAAAGAAGGATTCATGCACAAGCTATGTGTTCAGTGGACTGCTAAATGCTGGAGGCAAACGGCATAGAAGGAAATCCTCAAAGTCAGTAACAAATCAACACATCAGTTTTAATCTATACTTTAATAAGTTATGCAGTTTCTGTCAAAACAGAAAATAAATCTCTTTTATAAATCAAATCTGTAAGGCTGTCTGCATCAAAGTAAAAAACTAGGTGATCAATAGATTTTTCAGCAGCACACAAAATAAAGATCATCTAGGTATTAAAACTGGTATAAACAGCATAACTGTACATCTGTCACTCTGCTTTTCAGTAGCCGTCTGTGCCCTAAACCTGTGATGAATGGACAAGTTAATGTACAGTTTGCGAGGCAGGTCACTAGTGCTGCAGGAACACTGCCATTTGCTAAAGCTTTGGTGGACCAGGCTCCATCGGTCAGGCCCACAGGAACACTTTCCTCCAACCCAGGACCCACCAAAGGACGGCAGAGGACTCCCAACATCTCCAGTCCACCCTCTTGGGCTGCCCCAGCACAGAACTGGCAGTACCATGTGCCTTGGGAGAAGGTGGTGTTCGGTTCCCTGGGGGCTTCTTTAAGAATAAACATTGTTTGATCCAACAGCAAATAAATGAGGAAGTGGAGAGGCAGTTAATATACTTCACATGTAAGTAACATGCATTTTATAACACTGTTTGGACAGGAGTGCCCCTGCGCAAGTACCTAATGATATACAAAGCAGAACAATCTGAAACACTCAATTCCTTCTGTTCCAGCAAAGACTTTTCTGATTTTACTGGGTAACCTAAGGTTACGGTAATAAGATATAATAAGATTTTACAATTTCCACCACCTGCCAGGAAAGATTTTTATGAATTAATGGTAAAATTGATCTTTTCCTTTATCTACCATGATGTGCAAGATAGAAATTTTTTGGTCTCACTTTTTTGTAGAATTATGAACATTTATAACCGGAAATATTTTCTGCTGTTTCCGACTGGCAGGAAGATTTCACCTCTTCCTTCCAAGCCATGATGTGGACATCAGGATGAGGTGCGCAATACCAGAAATGGAGATCAATGATTAAGTCTGGGTCTGAGAAGAGGAAGCGCCAGACTTTGCGTAACCCAGTATGGTGTTTTGTTACCTGCTAAAAGTGGGTGGAAGAACAGACAGAAAAGGGCAGACAGAAAATGGAAATCAGGGAATTCAAGGAACTTAAACAGGCAAGGAGGAGGGATGAATAAAAGTCCTTTTGCTCACCATGCGCCCATATTGTAAGAACACTAGGAGATGGCAAATGATGCCATCATGTTTTCTCCAGCACCCTGCTGCATAAAATCAGATTGGCTGGGCATAGATAATCTTAAATGAACAAGCATTGAATAAATTTTCCATAAAAAACATGTTATGTGATAACAGTGCAAACTCCCCACCTTGGTTTTCGCTGGCCAGTCGGCTTGAGCTTCCCTTCAGGAGATCCAGACATACAGCCTATGGGTTCCAGCTTTCCTCCTGAAAGCTCTCTCCCAAAAGGGATGGGACAAGCAAGTTGCACAGTATCCATCAAACTAGCACAAATCCAAAGGACTGAAAAAAAAGAAGATAAATCTGATCTCAAGAATTAAAGTGAATTTAGCAGAAATAATACAAATCAGCAGCAAGACAGTCCTGCTGGTGTCAGCGGCACGATAGATAGAATAACTTGGTAGTCGTGTAAAAAATAACAGATTAAGGACAAGTATTTAAAAAGGTTTAAATTTAATACTTGTAACATGATAGCATGGAAATTATTAAAATAATTGTGATATTTATAAAGAATAATTATAATTAAAATTACAACAACATAATTATAAATTTTTACATGCTGAGCAGGGCTATCTCAAAATTTCTCTTCCATTAGTACAGTCTAAAAATTATGTCATTGTTAAAGAAAAACAAAGCACTGTTTGAGCTTTTCCCAAGTATATGCATGGTGGGGAGGGGGGGTGGAGAGCGGAAGAAAGCTGTTCTGAAATATAAAACTAACCTTTTTTGAAACGTGAGTATAAATGAGGAAGGATGTTGCCTAGATCTATTTGCTGCCCAGCATCCTTGTCCTGGTGCTGATCCTGGTGCCAGTCCCGATCCCAGTCCTGCCTTGCCTGGGGGGCTCTCAGCCCCGCCGTCCTGCATCACCAGTTGTACGTGATGGTGCGTGACCGTGGTCTGTAGCATGTGGAAAAACAACAAAAAGAAAATTTCCTTGTTGGTGCGCAGAAAATCAATCACAAAGTTAGCAAAAACGTGAAAAGCACTAAGCTGTCTAAGTTACCTGATTCCCTGGGAAAAGTACTCTAGAAATCCTCCGACAACTCTTTAATCATGACGGATGGCAGCTTACTTGGTGAGTGATCCCAGCCCAAAGCATTGAAGCCATTCAGCTAATAGCAGTGTCTATCCTCAGCCAGTTCATTTCTTTCCTTTCTTTCTCTCTCTCTGTTCCTCTTTTTTTCTTTTTTCTTTTTTTTTTTTAAACTACAAATCAATTGTTGGTTATTTATTTGTTATTTCATATTTCTACATGAAAGAAATATTTCTCCCCTAAAGAAAATCAAGGATAGAATAACAATCTCGGAAAGGTCAGCATCTATCCGGTTTGTTAATTGAATCTGTCGTCAGAGCCACAATGCCAATACTTCAAGGGCAAGAAAGGGCAGGGATATAATAATAATCCGAGCAAATGTCTTTGTATGAACTGGAATTGATAGTGGATAGGCTCAAGCCAAGAGCAGACTCTGCTTCAAATCTTCTCTCAAGGAACCATCAGTCGTTGGACATTTTGTCATTTTTCTCAAGGTAAACGGTTCTGTGAGGTTGTAATCCTCTAGGGCTCCTCCCAGGGGTGTAAATTATCGTTAATGCTTCAATTATTTACAGCCTGCTCAGGTCTCAACACAAAGATCCTCTAGGAGGTTCAAATATTTTATTAAAATTGTTTTGTACCATTTTCCCGTGGGTGGGAGTCAGGGTGCTTCCCATTTGATGCATCTCACTCTAGAACCTTAGTGTTTTTTTTTCTTCTGACCAGTTTTTGTTGTCTGAAGAACTTGATGAGTGATCTTTGCAAAACAGAACAGTTATTTAACTTGAAAATTAACAGTCCTCCGACTGCAGAGGAAGAGTCGTGCCTCATGATGGGTCTCTAGTCTAAAAAAACTTTTGCTAAAGTCAATGCAAACTATTTGGGGATGTTGTTGACAGAAGAATTTGATTATTTGGGGGTTATCAAGGGAGTTTTCATGTTAATTTATTTGGACAAGTTATTACACTTAGGGGCTCAGAATTGCAAATATCTCATAAATAATCTGAGCCCGTTAAATAAAATCCATTGACAGAAAGACATTGCTCTCATTTATAACTTGCTGAAGGACGGCTACTGGATTAAGATAATACTTGGGCAGCAAATATATTAATCCTGTAAAAAGGAAAAAAAAACCTAAGTATTTTCCTTTTGGTTTATTCAGTATGGACACTCATGAATGACTGATTTCTTGCATACCAATTAAATGTTTGTTTTGGAGCAATGAGCAGAGACCTGTAGGTTAGAAATCGGACAAATGCATCCGGGCTCGCGAGGCACAAAACACCGTCTCTGCATTCCCTGGCTTGTCTCAGCGTTCCCAGCCTGGTGCCAGATTCATTGCCTAGCACCAAAGCAGTGGGAGCACCCTCAAAAACCCCCATGCCAAGCCCAGAAGCGGGGCGACCCCGTACCACCTTACCGTGGCTCAGGATGCCACTGCAGCCCCGCACTCAGAGGCATGGGGCACAGTGGTATTTTGACATTCTCTGCCGAGCTGTCCCAGTGTTTCCCAATCACTCTTTGCTTCTTGGGCGTGCTGAGAATCCTCACGCTCCTGCTCCATCCCAGTGTGGGCTGCAGCAGTGATGCAAGCTGTAACTCACTTACGGGTTCCACGTGAGCAGCGATGCCACCAAAGCCCCGGTGTTGTTCATTTTCCATGTCCTGCTGAATACATCTAATTGCAGTTACTGTTTAAAAGTTTTAAAATATGAGATTATTATTATTTTATTATATTTAAAATATGAGACTAAACCACGGTCTATTTTATTTCTCATTTGATTTTCAAATTATCGAAACTATTTGAACTATATTTACTCTGGTTTCTTGTGTTCTACTAGATAAAGCAGTTAATTTTATTTGCCCATTCCTATTACTAAGTTTGAACCTAATTATTGCAGCTAGAAAATAATAACACCACTTCTCTTACCTGTATTCTGCATCACTAAGTAAAATGACAAAGTCGCTTCCTGCATACGCTCATTGAAGGGAAAAATGCTGGTTGTATCTATAATCCATATTTCTGTAACACCTGATGGATATTTAAGTTGTCATGTGTTGTTGGAAGTGACAGAAAGCCATCTGTACATCACTCGTTAGTTAAACCAGAGTGTCCAGGCATCTGGAGCTTATTTGCAATATGTCAGTCTAAGGTTGATTGACAAAGAGTCTAATCAAAGACCCTAATCTTCATTTAACCATCCACAGATGTAGCTCTTTTATTAAGCCAGTTTCAGGGATCCCCTCCCCGCTGCCCTGTCTTTACGCCCAGAAGCACGGTGTGTGTGTGTCCCCAGCACGGACACCTAGGGAAAAGCCCAGGGAGGGAAGCGGGTGCCTTTGGTAAGCCCAAACGCACGGCACTGCACCTCCCCATCTGCATCTCTCCCAATTTATCTTACTTTCCCTGAGGGGGGGGAAAAAATAGCAAACTAAAGCCATAGTTCTTACCCTGAACCTTTAGGCATAAATTAGTTTTGTTTTTTCCCCCAACATTTGATATATATATGTGGCTACTGCTATAAACATTGTGTTTTAAACAGCATTTATATGAGCCAGAGCCATGTGAAACGCATCGTTAACGCCACTGGCACAACTGTCCGTTGGTCCTTCAGCACTGCTTAGTGCTGGAATGTAAATCGAAGTGTTGGTGCCCCACAGCACTTGTAAAAACAGCTCCTTTCTCCTGGATCAAACCCTCCCCAGCTGCCAGAGAGCCCACAAGAGACCTTTAACCAAAATAATTTCAGGCAAGGAAAAAATTAAATAAAGTCATAATAATTGTATATAATGATAGGATTGTTTCCAGTTCCATAATTTTTGCACATTTCTGCTCAAAGAAAAGTTGAGATTTTGCGCTGGGTTTTGCTGGCACAAGCACAAGGGGGCTGAGCATCACCCGAGCGCCTCCCGTGGAGCTGCCAGCTGGGCAGGACTGACCCCCAAAAGTCCCCCCCCGGCCCATCCTCCCCCGTCCCTGCTACCACCTCCTGGGCCTGGGGCAGAGCCGCACAACGTCTCTTATCGCTCCGATTCAAAAACCTGTTGCTCATTTAATTTCCCCCAGCAGCCTACACTGCGGTCTACAATGGGTTAATGCCATTCTGGGTTATAACAACTCCTAATTCAGACCCATTCCCCTTTCAAACAAGAATACTATAATCCTTGGATTGAACTAGGATAAGAAACGCTGGTTAAAACATCCATATTTAAAATCAGGGATTAAAAAAAAAAACCAAACAAAACCCAACAGACTGAGTTTGGGATACACAATGATGGACACAATACCGAAATGAGGAAAAACACTGACTGTGATTTTCTGTGCTAGTTGGGAAAAAGCAAAACTTCCAATGAGTTTCCTCTCCTTGGTGCTTTTACACCAGCTAAATTCAGCAGCGTCTGTGAAGTTTTCCCAGTTTATACACAGCACATCAGAGAGCAGCCCTAGATATTACATTTCCTATTTGTTTCCCTTCGGTTAGCCATTCAGACGGCACCTGATTGATTAGGGGGTGAACACGCACAGCTGGTATTTACATTAGTTGAAGTTTTCTCATTCCTGTGAAAATCAGGCCATGTGGTTAGCTGTCTGCCTGTGCATTTATGTGCCAAACTGTAGCACCATGGTGGGCATTTCTGTTGAGGACTTGCTGCACGCTCCAAGATTGGGCTGTTCTGCAGCCAAGCAAAACGAAGACCTATTGTTGTTTTATCATATTATTACTGCATTATTCTGACAGCTTTGCTGTCTTAAATCAGTAAAAATAGGTGTTTGGAAATCAATGTGCAACAGAGTAATACAGTCAACTGGAATTAAAATAAAACACATTGAAACGGGTGGTGAGCACAGACATTAAAAACAAAGCGGTGCGGGCTCGGGAGCAGTTCCCCCGCGAGCAGACGCCCTTTCCCATTTCTCTGTGTGCGATAGAAAACACCAGTTATTGTCAGGGCAGCCTGTGCCTGAGCCAGTAGCGAGTCCAGAAATGAAATCTCTCATTTCAGTGGGCTCCCAGACTGATGACACTGGCTCGGCAACGAGCAGGAACACAACATTAAGCACTGTATGAGTTTTGCTACAGTCAACACATAAAAAAGAGAAACACTCGGGTACTCGTTATTACAAATATCTGCAGGTAACATGTAATCTTCCAAACCAGTTTGGCCTTCAGATGCAAAATGAAGAAGACACACTGTGGCACTTTGATGATGATAGGTTCTTTCTGACAATAAAAAAGCCCATCGTGGAGCTTTACTTTCAAAGTAGCCGATCCCAAACCCCACGCCACGGTGGAGTGGAGTCTGCAGTGGAAGCAGGGAGGTCACTATGCTCACAGTACTTGCATGGTGAGTAAAGACACGGTCCTTTGAACCGCAACAGCTGAGCTTCCGTCCTGAAAGTTTCCTTTTTAAAGAACTGTGCTTTTAAGGAGAAAAAAGTTGATTTTTGTGGGTGTGTGTGTGTTGTGTTTGCTTAAAACTGTTTCTCTTAAAACTTGTAGAGGACATAAAGTAGTTTTTTATAAGGGGAAACTGGAATTCAAAGGTGGCCACAACCACCCCAGAAAGAATTTGAAGTACAAAAATCCCCACTATTTCTTTTAAAAATTATGATGTTCCTACTGGGGAATTCATTCTCTTTCTTAAGGCTGTGCTTGAGTTACCGAGCTTCTGTCGAGCGTTTATGCTTTGACAGCCGCGTGACATGAGAGTAAACAAATCAGAAACGCTCAGAGTCAGACAGACAACGAGACAGAATTAATATGATCTTGTACCTTTTAGATAATGATCTTTTTCTAAATACTGGTTTAATGTAGCCTAGAGGTCATACGCTTCCATTTCCACTCAAATTTTTCTATTGTGGAACATAAAAATGATCTACAGACTTCGTACGTTGTCAGGTCTAACACACCGGGCTAATGGCACGGTGATAAATCGGTAATGCTTTTTCTATTGTCATCTTGACAGTTCCCCAAGAGTTGTTGTCAATGTCAAGCTTTCACTGGGTTTGGTGAAATATCCTTATCCTGTATTAAGGAGATGCATTGCATCTTGTTCTCCCAATCCATTATGCAGGCACCCTTCACAGACAGTAAGAACACTATTTATTTTGTGTACCGTTAATAATTAGGGATTACCTGAAAGGCCAAGGTAATGTATTTTAAAAGCTGTGAAAACCAGTTCACTGAACATACCCAATGTGTATGTACATTTTCTAAGTACAGCCCAGATGGATGCAGACATTTTAGCCAAAATAAAGGGTGCGATGCTTTAAGAAAAGGCAAAATATATTACCTCTGTTCAGGCGCTGTCTGAAGACTTGTAAGGACTGGAGTACTTCAGTTGCAGCTGATTAAGAAACCCAATTTTTTACTTTGTCCAGTAAAGAACAGAGTGCATACAGCAGACACTGATGCTCTCATTAAAGCTGTAGTGCTAATTAAACTAATTACACACATGAGGCTGGCAAATTGCTGGAGCCTCACAGTAAAAAAAGCCTTACATAATTCAAAAGGGCAACGATTTTTTAAGCGTAAAATTGTTGGGGAAAGATATGTAAATGAAATGTAACAATCCATTAGCAAAAAATTATACCCTTACTTCACTTAATACCAGACTTGTTTTAATGTCAGGCTGATAATTTTTCAGTTGTATGAAAAGTAACATAAATGTCGCACTAGAAACGTTAGAGTTCATAAATAGCTCTTTACTGACCTGTTATACTTTGCCTACATTTGGGATACTGATAATTACTGCTGTGTTCGACAAGAGCAAGTCCTTGTTTGGGGAGTAGAAGATTTATGTATTTATGGTGTTGGGCAGTAGAAGTACAATTAAAAAAAGTGATATCACCAAAAAGAGAGAAATGTTTGAAAGAAGTATATTAGTTACACATTCAAACAATTGGGAAAATTTAGAAACACTATTCATTTGCTACTAGGGCTATGTGTCATTTAGTTCATCTCTGTCTCCGGTAAGAGAATGTGCCTGGGTGGCATTATAGTAAGCACCAGAGAACTTAGTTTTTCTCCTCTGTGCTAACTGTAAGGAGGGAGCACAGCCATTTGTGTGAAACTACAACAAGAATCTACTTCTGGGTAGGTACTTTTACCAAAATCCCATTCGCTTACTGTGCTGTTGATGGATTACTGTCACGGAATGCCCAGAAATTATTCTCCTACAGGGTAGCTCCATCTCACAAAACCCAACTCACCTGTTTTCCCTCAGTTCTATTAGTTCAAGCATACCCGCGTTTCACTTCAATTAATGTCAACGTTATATATTTCTTAATGACTGCAGTGTATTAGTTTCATGTACAACACAGAGGCACATTTGTTTTTGCAAATAAGAGTGCAGATCTACACCGAGTATTTTATATTCATAAAAGTATATCGCCTAAATTTATTTTGCACTGAGGACATTTCCATTTTGTTACTGTTAACAAGCTGGTTTATGTTTACAAGAACACCTGTAAAGGTACCTGGAGTTAAAAATAAGCATGCAGAGTTTAGAAAAACTTGAGAGAAGTTTTCTACCCGTTCCCACTTGCTCCTACTTACTTTATAAGCTTCAACATATCTGATCTCCTAAGAGTAAGGTATTGTGCAAAGCCACAGTAAAGAGACAGCTCCAGAGCAACTCAGGTATAAAATTGCCCGACTGCTGCCCGCCGGGCGCCTCAGGAGAAAGAAGGAATCCTCAGCAAGAGGAGGATGGGGAAAGCGGGCAGCAAAACAGGATGCCCACAGCTTCTTCATCACTGCAAGTGTGCTGGGACCACAGCATTTTAAGAGACACAGTCAATATTGTCTCCTTTGAGTGGGAGCGCTGGAAGCGAGTTTTGCACAAATATTTACAATTTTAACATGAAAGACGAAAAGACTTACAGACTATTCTCTGTAAAACCAGAGAAACGTGGGCGTTGGAAGTCAGCTTTGGCATTTGGCATCGTGAGGTGCGGTAGCAGTACGTCAATGTCACGCTGCATATTATGACCCAGAAAAACTGTTGTGTTAAGCACTAACAGGTCCTCAGAGACCGGACAATTATTTTTCGAGTGATATAAGCCCTGACAGCTTTAGCAACGGTGCTCTATTCCAGCATTGTAATAAAAGGCCCATCAAGCACCTCGGATATGTATATGTATTAGGTGAATGGACATGTAATGCCGCACACCCTCTGTGGCACTGCAACTCTTCAATTAGGCACTGACAGGCTGATAACGAGGTGATATGTGCCTTTCCCACCCGTTTGCACGTTACTGTTGAGTCCGAGATACAGATGCTGCAATACCTCTTGTACTCCAGATGTTCCCAGATGTGCGCTGCTTTCTTTGAAAAACAAGCCCTTGCCTTAAGAATATGGAATTGAATTCAAGCCACTTAACATGAAACGAGTATATTTCCACACAAAGTTTCACCCCGGGCAAACATATCAGAGAAATTATTAGCAGCTGGGAAAAAAAGGAGGGGAAATGATGGAAAAGCCAATAGCCCCCTTAAATAAGTGTAACAGCACCACTGGGCCTCACCATAATGATCCCTACACCTGCAGGTTGTATTTTTTCCTCCTTTTCCTGGTGATACATTAGGTTAAGCATAGCATAGATGACACTCACCAGTTTTCAGAAAGACAAATAAACAAAAATTCCCTTGTAACCCATTTTTCTTTTTCCTATCAGAGAAAGCAAAGACAAGGCAGTCTGCTGGAAACAGAATTTCGTCCTGGGTATATATGACTGCAAGTGTTTAAAGATATTTTGTAGTTATAACTGTAGAAGAAATTGCCCCGCTATCTTTCCATTTCTCCTTGACACGCATCCGAAAGAACATCAATATTTCTGTTAAGACATTGCTAGACTTGACTGCTGTGATGCTGCTATTACTCTTCCCTTTCCTTTAATTATTTGTTTCTGTATATAGCAATTTGTTTTCCCCAACTGATAAATATCATCAATTTAGGGAACGTTACTATAATATAACTCCATGAATATATTTAGCATATAGAAAGTATGTTCTCCCTTCGTCACTATAATAGAAATACCACTTGATTTATAATATTATTCTCTCCTACAATCAATTCATTTTTTCTATGAAAAATCTGCAGGTGTTGAAAAAAGACAGTATTTGCCAGTCTGTTTCTTTATATTTTCTTTTGTTTAAAATTGCCTTCGTGGCTCTTTTGAAAAGGTGAGGTGGGCAGCCCAACCTCTGAATCCAGAGCAAGACTTCAACCTTGGCTTCTGGGCATCACTCTTAGGAGGGACAGGAGACATGTCCCACGTGCCCACAGGCCTGCGGATATCTGAGCATCTTCCCGGGACATCGCCAAACCTTTCGCGGTGGAGGGGCAGCAGTGGGTAAGGAGATGCCCATCTCCAGCCGCTCCCAGCCATGCATCCCCCGGGATGCAGGAGCCCACCTCGCCAAGTTATCTATTGTAGAGCAGATCGGATTAGCTCAAACTGCTGCTGAACAAGGTTTATGTTAATCTGCTTTACTTCCCAGAGCAACAGCTACAAGCGGTCATGAGATCCTTAGTCACCGTGCCTCAGCTGAGGGCTGGAAATTAATAGCTGAGAGGCAATAACTTACATTTCTGCATCTGTTCCACTGGTGAGCTCCCAACTGCGCCGTATTTGCAATCGCTAACATTCACGTTTCAGCCGCTCTACCAGCAAGACCAAGTGATGGCATTACTCATCCGCATGCTGCACGTTCCTGCTCATTTCCCAGGCTGGCACCTGGCGGAGCGCAAGGTAACTATTTAGAAAGGTTTTTGCTGTCTTTCTGGACACAGGTGAATTTTGTTCCCTGACAACGATGCGCAAATGCGTGCTGGATTTGACATTACAAAGTGGAAGTGGGATCGGAGACTCACTGAAAAACTCACCTATAATTTCTGGTGCATTTGTCTCTGCTGCTCAGGGAGTTATTCATGCTGAGGAAATTTCTGTCCATCTCTAATGCTGCTTCTCACAAGATATTTTCCCTTTGCCAGATCTCTCTATCAGCTAGGTTTTATTACCACAGTCCCACTATTTGCAAATTCTTGATTGTAATTTCTTTTCCGTAACACCTGTTANCCCCCCCGCCCATCTTTGCTATGTAAGGGAGGCATTTGTTTAATGAAACCTTGACGGGTCTGAGCTGCCAACTGGAAGTGGCCCAGTGGGTTTGTACGTTTTCAAGAGTAGCTTTTGTTCTCAGGGTATGCTTTTCCAACCCGCAGTGCACACGACACTCAATGCTAACGCCATTGTCTCAACCACAGTGATTTCTGCCTCTAAACTTTCAATACCTTCTGGTACTTTTAATACCCTTGGAGATGCTGACAACTGAACAGGGCAAGACCCTACCTGACCCGCCTCGTACTGGCCCGCTCTGAGCAGGGGTAGGGCTGGAGGAGCTCTGGAGATCTGTTTCCACCCACACCATTCTGTGATCACCTTTTTCCTTAACAAATGGCAAAATTTTTCTCTCAACTAGTAATTTTTTTTAAACATACACCATAGATACCGCCATTTGCTGCAGTTTCTACTCATCTTGAATAGGGAGAGGGGATTTAAAGTGCTTTTCAAAGCGCATATTTGTTATTATTTCTTTACCAGAGGCCTTTTTACATTGACTATGTCCTGCAGTTATGTGTATGTATCAGACAGCGGGTACTGCATGATGCTGCCAAATTGTGTAAAGTACTATCATTTTTGCTAAAGAAGTGCAAATCTTTGCATCTTTTATGTATCCCGAATCTATTTCATTATGAACTAAATACCTACCAGAAAGGAATTCTTCTTGGTGTAGGCATGCTCAAGGAAGAGCTCACTTGCTTGCGTGCTGCTCCCTCTCTGTCCCACTCTTCCTTGTTATTCTCAATTTTTGCTTCAAAAAATCAGCTCTGAGTGATTATGTACGACCCCACAGCTGCATGCCTGGGTGGAACTGATGGCTGGAGCCTGCAAGGTGTGACAATGCTGTGGAAACGCACTGCCCAGGATGACACCTGCCTGGACTTGTGCAAAGCATTTGACTGTCCCGCATGACATCCTTGTCTCTAAATTGGAGAGATGTGGATTTGATGAATGGGCCACTCGGTGGATAAGGTACTGGCTGGATGGTTACACTCAAAGAGTTGTGGTCAACGGCTCGATGTCCAAGTGGACACCAGTGATGAGTGGCATTCCTCAGGGGTCAGGACTGGGACTGGTATTGTTTAACATCTTTGTCAGCGACACAGATGTTGGGATTAAGTGCACTCTCAGCCAGTTTGTCAGTGACACCAAGTCGTGTGGAGCTGTCAACACACTGGAGGGGAGGGATGCCGTCCAGAGGGACCTGGACAAACTTGAGAAGTGGGCCCGTGTGAACCTCATGAAGTTCAGCAAGGCCAAGTGCAAGGTTATGCAAGAGGGTCAGGGCAATCCCAAGCACAAATACAGGCTGGGTGGAGAATGGATGGAGAGCAGCCTTGCAGAGAAGAACTTCTTATCCACTGTGGGTGGATGAGAAGATGGACATGAGCCGGCAATGTGCACTGGCAACCCAGAAAGTCACCGGCATCCTGGGCTGCATCCCCAGCAGCACGGCCAGCAGAGCGAGGGAGGGGATTGTACCCCTCTGCTGCGCTCTGGGGAGACCCCCCTGCAGTGCTGCCTCCAGCTCGGGGGGTCCCAACAGCAGAAGGACACGGAGCTGTTGGAGCGGGGCCAGAGGAGGCCCCGGAGATGCTGCGCGGGCTGGCGCCCCTCTGCTGGGAGGACAGGCTGGGAGAGTTGGGGTGGGGGTTCAGCCTGGAGAAGAGTAGGCTCCGGGGAGACCTTCTTGCGGCCTTCCAGTGCCTAAAGGGGCTCCAGGAGAGCTGGGGAGGGACTTTTTACAAAGGCATGGAGTGATAGGATGAGGGGGAATGGCTTCAAACTGGAAGAGGGGAGATTACATTAGATATAAGGAAGAAATTCTTGGCTGTGCGGGCGGTGAGCCCCTGGCAGAGCTTGCCCAGAGAAGCTGTGGAGGTGTTCAAGGCCAGGTTGGATGGGACTTGGAGCAACCTGGGCTGGGGGGAGGTGTCCCTGCCCTGGGCAGGGGGGGGGAACTCANTGTTTAACATCTTTGTCAGCGACACAGATGTTGGGATTAAGTGCACTCTCAGCCAGTTTGTCAGTGACACCAAGTCGTGTGGAGCTGTCAACACACTGGAGGGGAGGGATGCCGTCCAGAGGGACCTGGACAAACTTGAGAAGTGGGCCCGTGTGAACCTCATGAAGTTCAGCAAGGCCAAGTGCAAGGTTATGCAAGAGGGTCAGGGCAATCCCAAGCACAAATACAGGCTGGGTGGAGAATGGATGGAGAGCAGCCTTGCAGAGAAGAACTTCTTATCCACTGTGGGTGGATGAGAAGATGGACATGAGCCGGCAATGTGCACTGGCAACCCAGAAAGTCACCGGCATCCTGGGCTGCATCCCCAGCAGCACGGCCAGCAGAGCGAGGGAGGGGATTGTACCCCTCTGCTGCGCTCTGGGGAGACCCCCCTGCAGTGCTGCCTCCAGCTCGGGGGGTCCCAACAGCAGAAGGACACGGAGCTGTTGGAGCGGGGCCAGAGGAGGCCCCGGAGATGCTGCGAGGGCTGGAGCCCCTCTGCTGGGAGGACAGGCTGGGAGAGTTGGGGTGGGGGTTCAGCCTGGAGAAGAGAAGGCTCCGGGGAGACCTTCTTGCGGCCTTCCAGTGCCTAAAGGGGCTCCAGGAGAGCTGGGGGGGGACTTTTTACAAAGGCATGGAGTGATAGGATGAGGGGGAATGGCTTCAAACTGGAAGAGGGGAGATTACATTAGATATAAGGAAGAAATTCTTGGCTGTGCGGGCGGTGAGCCCCTGGCAGAGCTTGCCCAGAGAAGCTGTGGAGGTGTTCAAGGCCAGGTTGGATGGGACTTGGAGCAACCTGGGCTGGGGGGAGGTGTCCCTGCCCTGGGCAGGGGGGTGGAACTCAATGAGCTTTAAGGTCCCTTCCAACCTAAACCATTCTGTGATTCTATGACAGACACCACTAAAGGCGCTTTGGCTACAGCAGGTGATGTGATTTACAGCAGGTGTGTTGGGTAGAAATTCTGCAAAATGTTAGCTTGAAACTCCTTTACTTCCATCTATAGAAAAATGAATCATGACTATAACGCTTATCTTCTATATTCCTTTCTAATTAGAAATTACAACAAACTACCCGTCTACTTAGACCTTTCGATTCTCCTATTCTCCTGTTCCTGGATTTATGTACTATCAGTTATTAAAAAATCCCTCCCTTTCTGATATAAATATTCACTAGATGCAGTTTCTTTTGTCTGCACAATAAATATTACTGTGAAGCTCACCAGGAAATTAAAGCGGAGCCTGAAGCTGACTGTCCTTGGATGATGTACTGCGAATGAACTGTGTCCTATGGGGATTATTCCAGTCCCCGAACATCATACTTCTTGTATCTAAACATCAAAATATGTTTTCTTCCAACTTCCAAACAGCAGTACACATATAAATTTTCTAATGGATTTTCTGTTTAGCTGTCACTTTAGCTGATCCAGTAGACAGAAATATAGCAGCAACATCCACTTATTTTAAAAGTACCTTAACATACCCAAAGTTTCTTTGAATTTGGTTTGATAGTCTGAGACTTCAAGTAACACAGGAAATTGCATAATAAGCACTTTCTTTTAAACTCCTTCTTATTTTCCATTATGAGAATTATCAGTGCTGGGTGGGGATTAAGAAAAGCTATTAAAGCCATTCTTCCAAGCAGGTTTTTCAAATTTAGTGAGAACAAAGCCTTGCAGTTGGAGATGTCTATTCCCGTGTCCCCAGGCACTCCTTTCAGCTCTGGCTGGGCCATCAATTGCCAAAAATTACTGTTCTCTTCCTCTCAGTTGTGTTTTTTAGGATGCTGTCAAAAACCAATGACAGGACAGGGCCACTGTGCATGTGTAAAGCTGCACAAGTTCAGCACTTATTATTCTTTAAATAATAAAAAAAAATCAATGTTATAACAAGTATGTCCTTAGTTCACAGCTGCATCTTCCTCCTGCAGACCCCGGTGCTGTTCTCTGTAGAGGTTTGAGCTGATCCTTTCCTAGGGCAGGGCTATCTTTACAGTTTTAGCAATGTATAGGTTAAAGACGGCACATGGGCTATTCAAACTCCGCTGCCAGCCAGCCTCAGCTAGAGCTGAATCTTGCTGAGCTACATGGTCAGCCCTAGTTGCAGAAATGCAATTTTCTGTCACTGTTTCTTGGGAAACAAGCTCAAAATGGGTTGGTACGTTCTTGAACATTTTGCCTTTACTTTCCAGCAGGATAGTGGTACAGGATTGAATGCCAGAGTGGTCTAGAAGGATAAAAGGTGATGTCTGTTCTCCATCCATCAGCAGCTAAACCGCATTAATCAGTGTCATGAAGGCTGTTCCTGGCTAACATCCTGGCCCGAGTCCAGCTTGTGCTGGGACTGGTATATTGGTTTTGGATAGATTAGCTCTCAGTCAGTCTTTAGCTGTCTTGCTGGGGAATTATTGCGCTATAATACAGTCTGTAATTACATGCTCACATGATATCTTTTCCATTCAATGCACAGGATGGAAATGTATGGAGAAGCATTAAGGTTGCAGGGACAAATACGAATTTGACCTTCAAGTGCTTGCCTGTACAATCTAAAAAACTTCCTTTCAGCATAGCCTTTCAAAAATTATGTTAATTATATAGTGGCCTGAGTTGCGAGGCTGCGACAAGCAGGCAAAGTTTCTGCTCTGAGTGGTGCATAGTCAAAAATCCGTAAAAAAGTAGAACAGCGCAAGCAAAATTCAGCCGCAGACATGCGCAGGCAGAGAAGCTAAGCAAGAGCGACGCTTCCAACAGCCACATGGCGCGGGGACGCCTCACCCAGGGGTCAGTGCAGTGGCTCCGTTTGTACACCCCCCCTCTTCACACCCCTTTTTCGCATGCATGAAAAGCACTTGGTTTCCTCCCGTTGTAATGGTCACGGCACGGCAAAAGCATTCTCCGGGAATGAGGTAGGTCAGCACGGCACGACGTGGTACGGCATCCTGCCCTCGATGAGAGGTGAGAAGGCGATGAGGGCACAGCCGGCATGGAGGAGCACTAGAGACAGCCAGAAGGAAACACTTCATATATTGGAGTACATACAGAATTAAATGCAATTAATGGCTTAGATACAAAGGGACCTTTTCCCTGGGTAACTTTAAACCAAAATTGCTGCAGCTGCTCTGCCTCCCTGACCCATCCTCCCTCCCGCAGGCTCTTTCGGTATGTCCCACTTCACCCAGGGATGCTCTGACTGCAAAGTTTAGCACCGGCACCATTAGGTGTTCCAGGCTTGGCACCTAAGCCCATTTTCTGGCCTTCCTGACCCCTCACTTGTTTGCCAGCAAAAGCATCGGTTTCAGTGATGGTCTGGACTGAAATGCTGACCACGTGGGGTGAGTCTGCCTCGCCACAGCCCAACACAACCAACCTGTCCAGTAAACAGAGATGCGAACAAAAAAAAGGAGACGATGTTACTATAGCTCATGAAATCCCATTTTAAATGCCATTATCTTTAGTTTTATCATCCAAAGATTATTATAGCTGGTCTCAGACTTCAATGTCCAAGTGGGAAAACAAACTGTGGCAACAAAAGTAATAATCCAAACATTCAATAGGGCTTTGTAATGATGGGCATTAGCACGTCTGACTTTCACATGTTCCATGCATGTGCAATAATTCGCTGCTGAGCTTACTGGGAAAGCTTTACATGTGTCAGAAATAATAACAGGCTGAGGTTTGTAAAATTTCTTTAGCTAAGGGAAGCAGCTGTTAAACCATCCACTGGAAACTATGAATATGTTCCATAATTATTAGTAGACAGGTAGCGAGGCCATTTTTTTACCACCATCTCAGCAGGTGTAATGCAATAACACCACACTCCACTGCCAAGCCCACCTGTAGTAGAGTTTGCCCAAGTAATTCTGCTTTTTGATTCAAGCAGATATTTTTTCTCACATTACTACTAGCTATTGCCTGAGATATGCATGTGTCTCCTCAAAGTGTGCGAAGTCTCTTTTAACTCAGCAAGGAGGGAAAGATGGGCTCAGATGACTGCCCAAGTCCTTTCTACACTGATAACAATGTGCATCTGGATCCGTCACAACTGAAAGCTGATGTATGACAGAGCAAGAAGGAAATCAGAATTTGTGAAAAAAAGAGCCTCCTTTGGTACAGCCCCTCTAAAGGGCCGGAAGGGACTGAGCTCATGAGTTTGGTTCCTTCTGGTCTTTCCTACTGTCCTCAATTCAGATGTTCTGTATTTTGCAGTGCCTTGTAATAAATATGTCTTATATTAAAATAACTTTTTTTTTTGATGATCCACATTCAAAATTTGCTTCTGTTGCACTAAAGGGATGATGGGTTAATTTAACATTTTAGGAGTAATTTAGGACTAATTTTAGAACTCACCTAAGCTAATTTAGGACTAACTAATTTTAGGGCACTTTAAGACTAACATTTTAGGACTAACTTTAGGGCTACTTAGGTCTTTCTTTCAGAATACCAAGCACTGAGCTTCATACCAAAGGCCCTGTGAGCTGTTTGCATAGAGTGGGTTTCAATCACAGTTTGAGACCAGTAGCTCACTGTCTTTGGGATTTTTAGAGGGTTTTTTCAATCCTTCCTTAGGCTTGCTTGTTACTGTTTGTTTGATAGTTTATGGGTTTTTTCCTTATTTTTTCAGTTTAAGCAAAAGCTAAATGATTTAATTCTGTTTAGCTTGTCATTACCTCCTACTCTGGACTACCATGACAGCAGTTTTCATCTACAAGGTCTGCATCTGCTTTTTATTTACTCTCTGTGATGAAGCCACATTACTCTGTTCAGACATTGTCATAGTTACAAAGTGCACGTTTAGTTGTGCACTGCAAGCTTGGACAGAGAAAATGTAAAAATGTGCAGCAGATCCAGAGTCGTCAACGGGATGGAAAGAATACATGGTAGTACCCAATCGCCAAGTCAGAGCCTATTTCTGAGGAAAATAGATGTAAACCAGCTTTTGCATCTGTCTGGTGGGCATTTTTTGACAGAGATATTCAAAACAGATTAATTTTCCACAGTAGAGGCTTCCCTCAGGACTATTCCATCCCTCGGCTAATAACTCCTCTATCTCTAAGCCAATGACTGCTGAAACACAACAAAAAACACCCCAGCTCTGATCCTCCAGGCCTTGAACGTGTGGAACATAAATGGACACGGGGAAGGGAAGGTGATTACACCCTTATTCAATTTGTTTTTTTGACTTGCCATATCCAGCCAGGAGGAATATCCATACACAGATGGATTTGTTGAAGAACACAGCTAACAGTAATAGAGAAACATGCCTAAAATTCTAGTTTATAGACTTCCTTGATACCATAGCCTTGAACTCTTAAGGTTCAAGGCTTGGGTGTACCAGGGTCACAGTAATATGACTGGCATTATAAAAAAATCTTATTTTTTCACAATTTCTTGTTTTTGTTTTGTTTTTTTTTTGTCCCTAGATAACATTGCCTTTGTGATAAAAAAAAAAAAAACAACATAAGAACATAAAAACATAAACATAAGAACATAAAAACCCCATACAAGAACAACAGAATAGGGACCTTAAAGAGTAAATGTAACACCTGCTATTATCCACTAGATGCATTAGAATCTATCTATGAATATATATACACACATACATATCAAATATCGAAGGAAAAGTCCCTGCAAAGCAAGATTTAGCATCTTAGATGTAGAACAGAGACAGCAGCAAGCTCTGACACTCTTGGGTGGTGCTAGTCAGGATGCGGAGGGATCCCACACTTATTCTCAGGTGCGGTGGCAATCGCCTTCTGAGCAGCCTGCGAAGCGCACAGCTGGTTTGTACGGTGAGTGACATTAAGGGAAAACACACCTCTGGAAGCAGTACCAGCAATACAGAAGAGAAAGGGCTTTGGGATGTTGTGTGTAATAGGAACGAAAGTAACCATAGGAATTGTGTGAGCCCATTAGTGCATGGGGTGTACAGCAAATATTAACAGTGACGGACAGAAATCAAAGCTATTCAATGTATATTTTCTTTCTGAATATACACAAAAGCAGAATGATATCCTTGTGCCCTAAGAGGAAGCTGAAGTATTTTCTAGTTTGTTCATCGCCAACAAAAAGAGTAATATCCTCCTGCCAGGGAAACAACGAGCCAGGACGGCTCATGCTCGGTGATTGTGGAGGTGATATACGAGGTCTCTGCTCCGCGGAGGCTCTTTTCTAACAAACCACTGAGTCAAAGCCCGTGACCTCTTCCTTTGCTCCCCAGACCTTGAGCTCTCTCACTTTTCCACAGAAGAAAATGAGTTTCATTTGACGCATATTTCTTCCTGACAAGCCTTTGCTGGTTGCCACTCACCGTGGTGTTAACTCCCGTGGTGCCCAGACCTCATCCCAGCACAGCCCACCAGCACTGGCACCAGGGCTGACCCCATCCCTCTGTCCCGGGTCCCAAAACACTCAACCAGTATGACCATGCCACCTCCTCCTGCAGAAGGGCATGTCGTGGTGACCTGAAATGGGTCACCTAGGAGGGTCTTCAGTGGGAATCTCAGCAGAAAACTGGTCCATGAGCTGTTGCCCTTATCGGAGTGCCTCCTGTGCCTATTTCAAACAGAAAACAAAAACCACGTGATATGCCAAATGCAACGAAGAGACAATGAACATTACTAGTGTGGAAGGCTGAGCAGCATGGTGGGCATTTGCAGCATGTGCCAGATTTGGAATAATAATGATACTATTCCAAAGGTCGCCGCGGGCAGATCAGATAACGAGAGCAGAAGCGCGGTGGCAGGGAGCCATCCACACCTCTTATCTGGGCACTCAGGTGGAAACGGTCCCGGGAGGACGCTCTTTTTATGCAAAAGCAACTAAGGCTGTTCCAAGGCAGATGTGCATTTTCAAGACTCAGAAAGGCATAGGATCAATTATTTTCCATCTTTCAGAAGACTGTATAGCTTTAAATATCTGTATTAGTGCATACATGCAATGCTTTCAACACAACCGTGACTTCTTTACTACTTAAGATTTCCATCTCTGTTTAGATGACAAATTTCCTTTTCCTTCTCCCTTCAAAAACAAGATAAAATAATGAATTGTATTACAGCTCTGGAAAACAACGAGCTTTTTGTTGTTTACTAATTTCTATCGTCTTGGTACTAATCCCCAAAGCGGTGATATCACATTTTCACCTACAATGCACAAAGGTGGTCAAGCCCATAGTGTATGATGGACTCATTCTGTATGTATTTCTCATCAGCAGTTCCCAATGAGATTTGTTTGCATTTCTAGCATATGTTGTTTCTCTTTCCAGTGTAGCAGTTCCTGAAAGGCTGATACCCTCCAACATGACAAATCTGACTGTGGCACAGGAAGCATCAAGTCTTCAAAGAGCAACGTATCTTCGTTGCGAGTGCAGTATGCATCTATGTACATCACGCAGTGGGAGAGTTTCCTGGGGAAACCACTCACTTGGGGAGCAATTAATGTAAATCACTGCTCCACATGTTCAGTATACACTTGTTCTGCTTCAAGAAGCTTGCTGCACAAAGAAGGAAGATTGCATAAAGAGACAGCCATAATTTGCTCAAAAAGGAATAAACCCAGCACATACCAAACCTGAGTGGGACCTGCAAGACCTTGGGGAAAGGCAGGGAGCTTATGATATGTGTCCAGAAAAGATGCACCTTCTCTCTGCAACATGTATTTGCTTAGTAATGCTTTTGCCCAAAACTAATGGCTCTCCTTTTTAAAAAAAAAACAAACAAACAAACAAACAAACAAACGTGCTGAGGATTCATAATTGCCATTGCCTGGGAGACAGAGGAGACATGACGAGCATCGTATTGATCCATGCTCGGAGGAAAGGAGCCCAGGCTGTTACTCCCAGGTCTGAAACCATCACTGCTGTGCTCCTGGAGAGCCCAAAGACAGTGGAATGTGCTGCAGCTTTAAAATACAGAGCGGTTTTGGTACTCTGGAAGAAGGGGGACATGACACCTTAGGCACATTTGCAATTTTGGGTCCATCACCTGCATAACTTCAAGGTCAATATTTAAAAAAATATTGATCTCTAGATCTGAGTTCTCACCTCTGGAAGCTGAAGACTCTCAGAGCCTCTGTGGTCACCAGAGGCCCATACTGACACGTGCAATAGCATGGGTCAAAAGCAATTCCTGGTGGAGAGTAACCTGCAGTCGTCACTCCATGAGTAACCTCACTCCATGCCATAGACTGTACCATCTCCAAGTAGAAAGCAGTCCTGGGTGAATTATTAACACATCTGATTATAAGGCTCAGAGCAGAGTTTGTAAATACAGCTCTCAGCATGTTTTCTGTGCTGATTCTTGCGTACATTTGTTATTTAAATCCATCTTCCTTTTTCCTGCATACTAGCTTTGCTAGTGTTAGCTAATCTGCTTCGTGTCAGATGAAAGTTAAATAATGTGAATACTTAAAGGTTCCTTTTGATACAAATTTTTAGATAAGACACAGTGAAATGGAAGAAATTTCTGAAACAATTCACTTGACATTTCTCTACAGTTCATTTCCTGCATTTTCATTTTACTGGCATCTCATTTTCCCTGCAAATTCTCCCATACAGGTTGTAAATTCTGCAAAATGTGATAGCAGTCAAAGGTGACCCTTTCAAAACCATGTAGGTGACACAGAAACCCAAGACTCAGTTTCAAGAATGAGTTACAATGCCTCATTGAAAGTCAATTCAGGTTTCTAAGTTGGTTGATCCCTTTTGAAGATTTTTCCCAAATATAAGGATGACATTTTTTATGCTGAGGGTGATGAGACACTGGCCCAGGTTGCCCAGAGAGGTGGGAGATGCCCCCTCCCTGGAAACATTCCAGGTCAGGTTGGACGGGGCTCTGAGCAACCTGGTCCAGTTGAAGATGTTCCTGCTCGTTGCAGGGGGTTGGACCAGATGGCCTTTAAAGGTCCCTTCCAACCCAAACCACTCTGTGATTCTATGATCTTGCTTTACCATATATGTTTTTAGCCAACACTGATCTCCTCTGTCTTTTGAACCTCTTCTTGTCCATGCTCATAGTGTACAAATAGCTCGTACATGGCTGAGTCACTCAATGCCTCAGCAAGTTTGCAGATGACACAAGAGTGGGAGGAGGGGTTGATGCACCCGGTGCCTGTGCTGTCAGCCAGAGGGACCTGGACCAGCTGGAGACATGAGCCAGCAGGAACCTCAGGAAGCTCAACAAAGGGAAACGTTGAATCCTGCCCCAGGGGGGAAAATCCCCCACACCAGCATGTGCTAGGGACTGACTGGTTGGAAAACAGCTCTGCAGAAAATGAACTGAGGGTCTCAGTGGGCAACAAGTTGACCATGAACCAGCACAGCACCCTTGCAGTAAAGAAGGCCACCATCATCCTGGACTGCATGACGCAAACTTGCCAGCAGATGGGGGAGGCCATGCTTCCCTTCCACTCAGCACTGGTGTGGCACATCTGGAGCACTGGGACCAGTTCTGGGCTCCCCAGCACAAGAGAGACAGCGGCTTACTGGAGTTATTCTGGCGGAGGACCATGAAGACGATGAAAGAACTGGAGCAGAGAGATAGGTCAGGTGGTTCAGCCTGGAGAAGAGATGGCTCAGGGAGATCTCACCGGTGTTTATAAAAACCTGATGGGGGAGCATAAAGAAGGTGGACCCAGAGTATTCTCAGCAGCCCCCAGTGACAGGACAGGAGGCAGAAGACACAAATTCAATTCCTGAAAAAGCTTGAACGTGAGTTAAACTTTTGGAAGTGAGGATGGTTGAACACTGAAGCAGGCAGCCCAGAGTGGTCATGGGGGCTCCGTCCTTGAGAGCTCAAATCTACCTGGACATGTCCCTGAGCAACCATCTTTGGAGACCTGCTGGGAGAGGGTGGGACAGAGACCCCCAGCTCCTGCCAGCTGCATCCCCCGCGGGGCTATGTGGTTTTACAGCTTTTCAGATAACTGACAAGCAAATCAAGTCAAACTCGTTTTTTCAAGCCAAAATGATAAAAATACATCCACCTCATTTGATATGAAAAATTAATGTACATCCAGGAATCTGCTTCAAAAAGTAACTTCCATTATCAGAAATTCAGAGATATTATCTACCAGATTTTGCAACCTTTCCCTCCCTCAGGTGAACTAAGCATACAAATTGGCTCTGTAAAAGCTTCTTGTAAAACCACATTATAATTTTTTCTCATCATCAAATTACTATAAACTATGACAACTAAGACAATATCTGGATATCCGTAGCACGTGGGCAATTTCTAATTGTTCCTGGAAGATGGTGAGCAAACTGGTGTTAGCCTTGACTTTGTGCTTTATTTTGATTTTATATACAAGATTTTCCTTTTCCATTTAACAGAAACTTGATTGCAAAAGGGAAAAACAACCAACCAACAAACAAACACCAGAACAAACCCAAAGTGTGATTCAGTGCGGTCTAATCACTTATAATTTCCAGAGAGTAGGTTTGAAGGGGGAATTCCTCAATATATAATAGATTTCTTTGCATAGGAATGAATCGTGCATGTTGGCCCAGACTCACCTGCAGAGCAGTGCTCTCCCACTCAGCCCACAGCTGATGCCAGAAATTGAATTGTATGTTTTTTCTCAGCTTCTTATAATTATCAGTAGCAGTACTGCCCTATGGGAGTGGTGACTCGGTGGTCCCGTGCCCTACAGTGCGCCATGTCCCATTGCCCGAGAAGAGACTTTGGGGGACAGGAATTCAACTCAACCACAACCAAGTGCTTCCTCACAGGGGGATTTCTGTTCTGCCTCAATAATTGATATTTTCCAAACAATGCACACATCTTTTGTTGGAAAAGTTCCTTGCAATCCTATGAAGACACTTTTTAGCTTTCAAAAAATGTAAGGAGGTAAAATATAGCTCAAAGTATTTGGCTTGACAAAATTCAATCATTTATACCTTAGATGGCTCTTAGAAGGGAAAATGCAACCATGGCATTTTTGTCAGAACATTTGAGTTGTTTGGTAAAGTTGGTTCCCATATTAAATAAGATCAAGGTTAACTAACACTAATAATAACATAACTGGGGTAGTAAACAACCACATGTTGATGAGAGACTGAGAAAAACATAAATTAGCAATTCATACATATTTATTGATAGTATAAGGTGTCAAGCAGTGGAGAAAAGTTTGGGAAAATAAAGCACACAAAAATATTGTATCAAAGGCAGGTAGGAGACTGGTTCTTTGGAAATGTTCTTATGAGTTTTTCAACATCATCCTTTTACCGCATAGTGTTAATTTGAATTCTGCTGAAATAAATCTGTGACTTTCTGTGATAATCTCAGTGTGGATGTGAAATTTAAGGGAAAGAATGAATACGGTATAATGTCTAAACTCAATCTAATGTAACAATCCTGGGTTTATTTTGGAAAAAAGAAAATCAATTAAAAGCAGTTTTGATCAGTATTTTTTGGTCCAGCCTGCTGGTAGTATGCCAGTATGAATTTATACTTCCTTCTTCAGTTTTCACTCTTGTAAATCATCTGATTCCATACCAAACTTCAACACCCAGTGCTATTTTTCTGCCCAGTGAATCTGAGATTTGTGCACTGGATGAGAAAAAATGAATCGATGGAAATCTTGTATTGCTAAACAAACACAAGGGCTTTTCAGATTACGGAAGCCAAGATTTCAAGACTCAAAAAACATCCTTTTGTTTGCTATGGCATCTTTCCAACGCATTACAAGATCTCTCGCCTACATCCATAATTATTTCTCCTTCTGGACTACTGCGGCAGATGGGTGTATTAAATATCAACATAAAGCTCGATTCATATTGCCAGAATTGTGATGCTTATTAGAGAAGATTAAAATTGGGCATGATAACGATGGATATTGTGCCTCATTTTCTGTGTGTGCCTAACTTGAGCTTTGGGGTCTGGCTTGCAGGTGGGTCTGGTACTCATCTGGATATAAAATTAGGCAAAGGGCCACGCAGGCAATGCTGACAAAGCCGTGCTGCACCTCTGAGAGGGTTTGGCAGAGGCTGTTGAAGCTCTTATGGTTGCAGAAACTCAGGTTGCACAATATTAGATGTATCCAAGAAAAATTGCTCCATTCAGACAGCTAGTCTCCAAACTAACAACCAGGGTTATTGCTGGAACTGCAAATAGCTCAAAAGCAGAGTTACCGGGTAAGACCGGGCTTCACAAGCTGCTGGTGAGGTCGCTCAGTGGGCATGGGGAGAACGGGGCAAAGCTGGTCCCGTCCCTGTGCTGGGCTCTCATGGGGCACAGAGCACTTGTGTCACCCATGGGTTTTCTCCACGCACCAGAACACCCAAATCCTCACTCAAGCCCATGTCAGGGCAGGTTGGTGCTGCTGCCGCGCTCTGTAATTAGCACTGCACAATGGCAGGAATGACCAACACGCTCAGCATTTCTGCCGTGGGGAGCAACGTGCAGCGTTATTTCACAACCAAACAGAAATCTCTTACTCCAGAGATGGGAACCACCCCGAAAAGCAAAACCTCCACCCGTGAAATCTCTCCCAGAGCACTCTGCAGTGTCAGGTTGGCCTTGTGAGCCACCCGTGGCTAAAGCAAAAGTTCAGGTGACCTGCAGCAGAATGGCTACTCTCTGCCTACAGAAATGAAGAAATAAATAAATCAGAATCAATACAGTAGCTCAGGATGGACATTTCCAAAAGCAGAGTGGTAAACAGAAGAGTGAGAGAATCACATAGTCAAGAATAGTGGGGGTTGGGAGGGACCTTCAGACATCATCTTGTTCACCCCCCTTGCCAGAGCAGGGTCACCTACAGCAGTTGCACAGGAATGCATCCAGGTGGGTTTGGAATGTCTCCAGAGTGGGAGACTCCCCCACCTCTCTCTGGGCAGCCTCTGCCACTGCTCTGCCACCCGCACAGCAAAGAAGTTTTTCCTCATGTTGAGATGGAATTTCCCATGTTTGTGCCCATTGCCCCTTGTCACCCAGTCTGGCCCCGTCCTCTCACCACCCACCCCTTAGATATTGATGAGCATTGATGACATCCTCTCTCAGCCTTCTCCCCTCTAGGCTGAACAGCCCCAGGGCTCTCAGCCTCTCCTCATAAGAAAGATGCTCCAGTCACTTGATCAACTTCATAGTCCTCTGCTGGACCCTCTCCAGCAGTTCCCTGTCCTTGAACCGGGGAGCCCAGAACTGGACACAGCACTCCAGATGGGGCCTCCCCAGGGCAGAACAGAGGGGGAGGATGACCTCCCTGCCCTGCTGGCCACACTCTTCTTGATGCCCCCCAGGATACCATTGGCTGCCTTGGCCACAGGAGCACAGCTCAAGGCAGGTTCTTCACAGATAAGTCATGGACATGTGGCATAGATCCTTCATCCCCTTCTTTGGCACTCGCCCGTCCTGATCACCCCGTGGTCTCAGCCCACCTTTCAGGGCCCAGCTCTTCCACAAACCCTTAGAGCCTGGCCTATGATTTCATTTTGGTTTCAACTAGACTGAATGAAACACAGTCATCTTAAACTCTTTCTTTAATAGAACTTACCATGAACAGCAAACATCTGCAGTCCTCTCATCTGCTCTGTGCAGAGTCTGGTAACTCTTCTCAGAACGTAAACCAAAACATGGACCGAAAACATGGCTTAAAAATCCCTTCACTTGTCAAGTAGGAAAGCTCCTAACTCATGTGATGCCTTTAAAACACCCTTAAAAATAAATTAATATTTGTCTATGAGGGAATGAAGCAATAGAGTTATAGATTGGCCTATAACTCATCAGAAATTAATCGGGAAGTTAGGAAAAATGCTTTTGGACAAGTTCAGGAAACAAACTGTTATTTCATAGTAATTAATAGTCGTCTGTCTTTGTTGTCTTTTTCTTTTGTCTTATTTATCCCCTGTCAAGTCAACCAGTCTTCTGTACACTATCCTTGCTGCCCGTCGCCCCAGCCTCTGCCCTAGGGCTCCTGCAAGTGCTGCCCGGCAGTCCCGTATACGATCCTGTGTTTCACATTTAACACCTTCAGTTCAAAGAACTCTCTTCAGTAAGCAAAATGCACTACATTTGCTAGATGCATCCCAAAAAAGCACATGGACTGAAAAAAAAAGACACACTTTACCTGATGTAGCAATAATTTACAAGGTTTTAATCAACCTGTCAAGCCACAGCTATGGTGTAACGGGGCCCAGTTACGGCGTGAAGAGTGGCTACCCACACCACCAGCAGCTTGTATACAGCCCCAAAAGGTGTGGGGAAATCCTCATTTGCTCAGAGACAATGCATTTCCAAAAAATAATCAAAAAAAAAAAGATGCGTTTTGGAGACGACAGCCAAACCCAAACCAGCTAGTTAGTACACACCAATTAAACATGAGGGTCTCTGGATGATCAAGGTCTAAATGTCTGCAATAAATAATTTGAGTAGCTTTACTTTTTATGATTCCCGTCTCCCTATTACTAATTGCAAGCTTTCCATTAGCTTTGATTACAGCTACTGAACATTCAGCAGTCATAAAATATTAATCAATCTAGCTGCAATGACCCCTAGATGTTTTTCCTGACATATGGCTAATTTCGTATAGTACTAAAACCAAATAATGTGCCTTTTCAGTACAAGGAATATGCGAGAAACCGTTAAGGACTCAGAATCGAGTAGCTGAACAATAAACACATTTAGAAAATTCTTCAAAAGCTTCGTGCTAACGCCAGCAAGCATGCTGTGCTCCAAACAATGCCCTCTTCAGTCCTCCTCAGTTCCTTGCTACGACAATGGGATCTCTCAGAAACAAAGAGGGCAATATTTAGCTCAAATTGCCCTTTGTCTCATTGTCTGCAGGCATTAATTGACTCTAACCCCAGTCCCATTTTGCTGCACCTCTCCAGGTGGTTTGTGCCGCAGATGGAGGTGCCATGGAGCCACAGCACTCCCACCTAGAGAAGTGCTATCCGTGGGTATCAGCATTTGGAATAAAATTATTATGACAGAGTTGACAATAACTGCCACGGTGATGAGGGAAATAAACAGCACACTTAATGGGAGCTCCTGCATTATTTCCCACCAGAGCAACTCCTTAAGCAGTGTTTGCACTTGAAGCCAACGCTGCTGCCCCCCTGAACAGTCATGAACACGTGCAGCCCAGAGAAACGGCGGGTGAGATGCGCTCCGTTAACGTGCTACAGTCCGATGGAAAATTAGTGAATGTCCTATAAATCATCCTACTTATTTGGTCCTCTATATGTTCCACTATAGGTGCTCCTCCTGTTTGGCAGCACCAAGCCATGGGAGCACCCTCCTGAAGCAGGAGGGTGATCATGCAAGTGGAGCACTCAGCTCCATCTCGCACAACTTCTGCTGCAGCTGAAGGCATCTAAACTCACCAAGTACCTCCCCGTCTAATAAGACCCCCAGTGCATTCTCTCACAAAAGGCTCAAGGGAACAGTTTTCCAATAAAAGCATCCCAAAGAAGAAGAAATACCTGCAGGAGACCTTAAAGGATTATTCCAGAAATAGTAATAAGCACTATAAATGATTACTATATTTTTTTTACACTTAAGAGTATGTGTCACAGCTATGAGTTTTAACAGCCTTTAAAATGTTATTATAGTGGATTTTTAGTGGTAGGTACTATATAAAAAAGAAAACATTTATGATGTGCAGAATGATTATTTTGCATAAAAGCTGATCTTTTTCATTTTAATTTATCTGCTACAATTTATCCCTTTTGCTCTTTCATAGCCTTTTTTTCTAACCTACTGAAGAACTTCATGGTCACTGAAATTGCCATCTTAGCTTTAAATCAGTTGGCTTAATTCATTATGTTCCATTATGGAGCTAAATAGTGGTGTTAATCATATTCTCCAGTCTAAAGATAAATATATTTACCCCAAAACACAAAGGCATGTAGAAAGCACATGTGTGAGCTGCTGGTTTTGAAGTTGGTGACAGAGAAGACAGAAAAAAAAAAAAGAGAAGAATACTAGAATCGCAGGAAAATCTCCACAAAAGAGCTTTTGAGCTAAGCCTCAGCCCAAAGGAGGCTACAGAAGTGGGAGATAAGACACTATTTCTTTTTTGATTCTTCAAGAAAAATAAGACTTTTATGTTCTCGGTAATAAACACACATTTCTACCATAAACGCCTGGTGCTATGACCAATTTCTCATACCTACTGCGGGCAGCTCTAGCAGTGGGGATCTCTGACACCCCATTCACACCCAGAGAGGTCACACAGCTTCTCCAGGATTTACACGAATTCTGACTGTGACTTTGTGTTGCTAACTAAACTTATATTTTGCTTCAATTAAAATGTTTTAAGGCCACAGAAGAAGTTTCAAAGTTCAAGTTGAAATGGTTTTGAAGAGCTATGGGAAAGATTCACATTCAGAGTGAATTGCCTTTTTTTAAAGGTATTTCATGCCAGGTTAGTTTATTATTCATGTGCTACAAATCCTTCAGCGTTTAGTGCGTACCTACGATGGCTAGGTCCTGAATTAAACCAAACTTGTACGGTTGGTAGATCAGACACTTCGAACAGGATTCCCTTCCCTATCACCTGGAGGGAAACCCTGCCAAGGCAGCAAGCAGACATCTTTCTCCCTGGGAATGTCCTCCGTTCTGCATTTTACAGCTAATTTTAAGCCAGAGGCCAAAGTTCTCATACTGCAGCCTGCCCAAGGAGGTACGTCTTTTACTGCCTTGAGTGTGAGCTTTCGATTACTGCTAGTCCACCTTTACTGTTTCCAGCCTTTTTGTGGGAACTCAGATGCAATTTCTTACCTTCGTGGCCAAAGTCAGCACAATCAGTCATATGAATGATGAGCTCCCTGGTGAAAACATGCATTTCTTCAACGACCAAGCAGAGAAAACTGGAAGACAAGGTAAATTCCCTTTTCCATCAATGATAACATGAAAATATGCTTAAGTCACGTATGATGAGGGTGCTTTCTGTCTGTTGGTTTAACATAGGTAACTAGGTAGGAGACTGAAGGTAAAGGAGGAGATTATAGTAATTAAGATATAGTAATTTAGATTACAGGATTTGAGTGTCTAATAAGGACATTCTCATTAGCCATTGCTTCCTAATCATTAGGTACCATGCAACCAGTGCAATCAGGAACCTGCCGGGTGGAAACACAGGTGTGTAACAGGCTTTGGTAGAGATACCCTTCTCAGATTCCCATTTCCAGCTATCTAGGACAGATCCGTGTAATTTTAAAGATTGTACTGATCTGACACTGGCAGACATCAAAGATTTTTTCCATCTGCAAAGCGTGAAACTTGCTCTATTACAATATTTAAATCAGGTGAGAAAGCATACCTGTTTGATGTAGTTGTTATTACTTCCTGAATTTTGTTTGCCCAGGGAAGTAAGGTGTGTATCTTAAGAAACCTATATAAAAATTGTCTCTGGTACCGAGTATGACAGCCAAGCAGACACGGTTCATAAACATTTGTGATGTATTAATCACACCAAGACAATCTTCCCTCCAAACACGCAGGTAACCATATAAACAACTTTGTCAGCATTGACATAAAAATATATGATTTAGTGGTTATTAACGGGTGTGAATTGTCATGTTTAAGCTGACTGTTAAGCACACAAAAGGTATGAGAAGTGGTTTAGCTGGATATGCCAACTGTATGTGTGCATATACGTAGGGTAGATTAAAGATTGCATCCCAGATAAAAAAACAGTCCTGGCAGATCAGTGTCATTTGTATAAGTAAGAATAAGAATAACACTGCCAGACAGATATCAGGAAGAAAACCTATTAAGCATTATTGAAAGCCAGGGTGTCCCCTCTAGCTAAGAAAAGTTATTAGTCTGACAAATGTCAAGTGCTAATCTAGAATTAATGGGATTTAATTTTATGAATTGTTTTCATAAATATTCTAAAACCTCTTCAGAGAGACATATTATATACTTTCATATCTTTTGAATTCATAAAAATACTTTAGCAAAGAGTACAAGTAACTCATTACTACAATTTTATTTATATAGGGAAATGATATTTTACTTGTTTGTGTGTTAAACTGTAGTGTCTGGAGCTCTCCGCCTGCCACAGCCCTAGTCAAACACCACAGCCTGTGGGAGATGAGAGAAGTGGGGGCAGTCAAATAACTGCTGCACAGAACCTCCCTGCCATAGATAATACACAGCAAACTCCATTATTTTATTTCTGTTGTGAGATAGGACTGTCGTTTCAGAAGATGCATTGCTTGCTTTGCTCTTTTTCAGGGGAGCCAGGGAGGGGAGCGTTGGGTTTCCCATGCTCTTCATCACACAAGAGACCTCTCTCTGTTCGCTTTTCCTCCTTCCATCAGAAAATAATGTTAGGAGGTGAGTTTGGAGAGATACGAAAAATATTTTGGAAGGCGCAGGAAGGGAAAGCAAGAGACTGGGACTTGTTTATTTATTTGATTTGGTTTGTTCCTAAAACACATGGTGAAAGACAGGGTTTGGATCTTCCGCTGTAAGGAGGCGGGTGGCCACAGCTAACGTGTCCAGCTGAGAAACCCCAACGTTAGACGCCGGGTGTTCAAACGCCAAAACTCTGCTTGTCTCTTTTTAGTTCAGAGAAAACTATACGGCTGTTGCTGTGAGAGCAACGCCCAGTCTAACTCGGCTTTGCCATCAAAACTCTTCTTTATAGGACTTCGGTGATAGGTACCTTACCCTTCCCTACAACACCTAAATTACTACTAAGGTTGTAATAAAGATCATATAAATGGTAAATCAGCAAGCACCCTGTCTCTCTTTCCTTACTCTCCTACCAATTCTAATTATACTTTATGTAAGGCCAAGCTCCCTGTCCCCGAGCCTCGGTCCCCGCCTGCCCGGGAGCACTGTTGCCTCCTTAGGAAAGAAACTTTAGGTACTCCACAATGCAGCGAGGTATTTCAGCAGTAAATCAGATAGTACTGACCTGAATTTATTCGCCGGTATGAACATGATCTGGAGTGTCATCTGAGTACCCAATTCCAACTCCTCATGACGCTGCAAACTGCAGTGAAATGTTATTTTGGTGTTACGGCATTTGCCATCAGCCCTGGCGCACTGTCCACAGGCATATCCGAACAGTGTCTGCGCTCCTGTCCCCTCACGCCTGTCATAGAAAAAGAAAAACCCAAAGCATTTTACCCATGGCAGATTAGCTTCTGCTTTCTAAAAGGAAGGGCATGTTATTTTATAACTAGATCAACTGAAAAGCCAGGTCTGCTCCCTACCTACATTGCATTTCATTGTGAAGTCATTTTATATGCAGAGAGGGACAGAACAAATATCATTATTAGCGGAGACAGTTTCTGCCATTTTGCTCTACCTCATTATATAAGAACAACCACACTCCTGACTACATAGAAGACTCCATAGACACTACTCCTGACACATGAAGTGCCAAAACTTCAGAAAACTACAGTTTATAAAAAGGAAAAAAAAAACCATTACCTACCTTCTTTATCAACTAAGAAATTTTATCTAAGGTTTGATCACGTGACCAAATGTCATGACTGTGCAGAAGCTTTCTTAAGTACCTACGAACTATAATGCAAATACACAGAGGTATTTTTCCAAACTGTTCCGCTTGCTGCCCTGGTGCACAGGGACCTTCCCGTTGGGCAGCCCTAAAAACTGAGCTGCATCAGGAGAGCTTCAATTCCTGTTCCCGGTTATTTTTCTAAAACCTCTCCTGATGACACGGGCACAAAACGCTTTTTGCAAGACAAGACTAGAAATAATTCCCCTACCTTGAGGAGATACAACAAACATCTTAATGTGTCACGGAAGCTGAAATCCCACAGGTTCTTTTTCTATCTCCTAAAGATTTGTCCTCTCTGTGGGACGTGTTTCCCCATGAGAACACAATGTGTTAAATTGCTTTAACTTCAAATGGAGTGACAGCATGACAGATTAGTGCTTTCATTAATTATAAGGTCTTGAATTCACTTTTAAGCTTCTGACCCTTCAGTCCTAATGTTACGTTCCCTACCTGCGCTGTCTCCACATTTAGACATTAACATACTGGCCACTGGGCAAAGAGAAGGAGGGCTTGGCATTTCATTGTTATTACGCTTTGCTTATTTTCCAGGTGAAAATACCAATGCCCACTGAACAGGAGTCACCTGCGTACCGTGGGAAAGACTGCCACCAATCCTCAAAAATACCCGAAGAACACAAAATATCTGCTGCCTTCAGCTGAACACGCACAACGAGGATGGCATCGGGAAAGGATATGCTCAGCAGCTCGAACATCTTTGGCTTTGGCTCCTCCCTATTTTGAGTGCAACTGTGGGTATAAAAGATGGAAAAGCACCCTACGAGAGTAGAGGTGGGTTACATTTTCCTGTGTTACTTATTATCTTTATTTCACCATTCTCTACTTCCATTTCTCAAAGAAGAGATGCAAAAAAAAAAAAATGTCTGGGCCGATCAGAACAGTTTTCATTCTTAACTCTCCAGATAAGTGATGCTGAAGAGCAGCTTTCCCTGGGGAGCCATCGGAGCTGCCCTCCCCTCTCTCCCCACTCTCCCCTCCTCTGGATTTACCAACACAGAACTTTCCCTATGAAAACTGATTTTGAATTAGTCAGCTTCCCTCCCTAAAAGTTCAGCCAGACAATTCCAGATCACATCTACCTTTCTGGGTCAGTGCTTAAGTGTCACCTAATCTGCGGTGACTTCTGCCTACAACTGAGACTCTATACGAGACCACATGTGGTGGAGTATCTCCTGGGACATTCCATAAATCTCCTCTTGCATAAAAACTGTTTACTCCAAAAGTGTTAACTTTATAGAGACTGGAGTGGCAGAGTACTCCTGCTGCCGGAGATATTACTTCTGTCTATCACAGCGGGAACCTGTCCAACAAAATTTCTTATCTGTCACCCAGACATAAGCTGAAGCTCAGCCGGGATGCGCCGGTTATCTGTCTCGGGGTTGCAGGGCGAGTGCCACGTTGGGAAGCGATTTGTATAGATCGCTGGGTTTTAACGATAAGTATAAAGTACTTCACCTCTTCAGGAGTGTCACGGAAGAAATCAAGAGCTTAACACGATCTCCTTGGAAAGCAATTTGTACTGCAATTACAAAACACCGGTGTCTGTGTCACAGACAGCCAGTGGGTTTCAGAGGTTTAATTTACAATTTACTGGAGGAAGGGCATTAAAATATCACTGACATCCTTGTAATATATGGTGTATTCAGTGACTTTCACACATTAAAACAAATAAAAGAATTGTCTCTTGCGAAAAGGTCTACCTTTGCCTAAAGGCTTTTATTCACTGAATGCCCAGCTCTGTAGATAATAGAAGTTGTAGGGAATGCACAACAGTTAAATCAGTTAGCTTCATAGAAGCTAAATTATCATATCTTCAATAAAATCTCAAAGATTGCCTCCAAGTTAGTGAACTAACTTGGACACAGAAAAAAACAAATCATAGTGGTTTGGGTTTATTTTTGGCAGGGGGGAAGACAGGTCAAATAATCATGGCATTTTAAAACCCATTTTTATCTTTAAATAAAGGAAGTAGCATCACTGTAAAAATATATTCTAAATTATATTTTAAAAAAATACTAGAAAAATTTTAAAGTATTGTATTTAAATAAGCTATTTTTCTTTATTGCTAACTGCTTTATATTGCCTGGCATAATCATCTTAACCATATTCTCAAACAATAATTATGAATGCTAACAAAGGAATAAAATACACTTATTGCTACACAAGTTATGATGGCAGAATAATTCTCTTTAGGCATAGAGAAGAGAGGTTTTGGCTCACTCCTCTGGGAAAGCTATTTTTCGGCTCATCCCTCTGAGTTGGAAAAATAAGCTTTTTCAAAAATAAAACTAAAACATAAAAATCAGGAAATCTGGGTTATTTCAAACTGTGGGGGAGACACATTTGAAATTCAAGGGTTCTGGAGAGAGATGGTTGTGTCCCTCCCACTTGGGAGCTCCTTGGTGCTCTCACCTTCTCACCTGTCAGCCAAGCGCTGAGAACCCAAAATGGGGTACATCTGACAAATCCAGGATTCCCTCGCCTTCAAGACGTCTCAGGAACCATCATTATGAGGTCAAGCAGCACAGAAAGCAGACCTGAGCACAGAAGAAAAAGCTGTATCAGATATTATTTGCTATGTCCAGATTTACTTCTCCCCCCACCCCGCCCCCATTAAAGCTTGCATGATCATGAGCATTAAGGAAAAAAAGTTGCAAAAAGTAGAGGGAAATTTTTTAGGCAGCATGGCCTTGGACCTGCACTCATCTGTTATTGTCTTGTCACATCTTGGACTTAAATCTTATCAGATTTAATGTTGTCTTTCTTTTGGTGTCCTTTAATAACTGGAACACTTGAAATAGTAATAAATGATATGAGAATCTTACCCAAACCCCACCATCACTGATTTATGAAAGGTGCAACATGCTGGATGTTGAAGCTCTGAGCCCCCAAGTGCTCAAGTACAAGTGTACTTTAATCCTAAAAATGGTTAGAGGCACTGTTATTAAAAATAAAACTACATACAGTTGATTTGAGGAGTTCAGTGTTTCCTTTGCTCAAAAATATTCCCTTCTTGATAAAAAATACAAAGTATTCTAGGTAAGGCACAGCTAGCGTTATTACAAAGTGGCCAGAGGGAAGGGAATTGCCCGTCCTGTTTGTATCACCTTGAGATGATGCAGCATCCATCACTCACGCTCCAGCCATTGCAGGGTTGTTCCAAAGCACTGGTGGGCGGTGCTGATTTCATCACGGGGTCGGGCAATCTGTGCTGAGAAAGTGGTGTTTTCAATGTGGTAGTTGTAAGAATAGGCTATTTAAGTAAAACTGGAAGTGAGAAAATAATTTAGACTACAGTGTCTATTAATAATATCAAAAATCCTGTTACCTCAGGAGCATGGTAACCGGTTTGATCTTAAATTACAAGTAGGACAAATTTTCATTGTGGAAGTAATTGTGACAATGTTTGAAATGAGCAGTGAGTTTTACATTTTGTGAACTGGTCAACAAATACCACCCAAATACTGCAATGTGAAATAATTAAGGATATGCTGTATAATTGTTACATTAAATTCCTAAACTGACTCTGACGTTACTTGAAGCTCGGTAGGAAAACTAATAAAAATCTCTGTGAGGTTATTTTTCCTGTGTTGTCAGCACATTGCTAGTTAATGACATTTAGAGTAGGTCAACTGAAAAGTGGCTTCTTTTACACTTATGTCTTACTACCAAGATTTTATTTCCTTTGTCAGCTGTTATTTCTAAACTACACAAGCTGTGGACATGATTTTTGATTTATTTATTGTTAAAGATGACTATCTTTACTCACAAAGCAGCTGATTTTCAAAAGTTATTCTTTTTTATAACTGCACTGTCCTACCTTATATCTCAAACACCACAGCAAAGGAAAGCTGCTTCCTAATTACAAAACCCATATATACTGTCGTTTGCCTTGCCAGCTTTTATTAAATGTGCTTTTTTTTTCTCAAATGCATCAAGCTGAAAACCTGTTTATGTGCAAGCAGCCCTTCCAGGGGAATGGCTGTTACCCTGTGAGTTATCCCAAAGGAGCACTGTGCCCGCAGGGGACTGGCAGCGGCGGCCGGGGGGAGCCAGCCAGCAGCCCGGGCTCCAAAGGCCACCCCACACGGGCAGAGGTCAGTACCTTGAATATGGCTGTACGGAGATGGCTATATCGACCAAATGCAATTGACATTGGGAAGGGGGGAAAAAAATAATAAAAATCAAATTTATATCTTGCTAAGTCACCGTGGCAATGTTCTAAGAAAATATTTTTTTTGTTTGTTTGTTTCATCCTGTGCACAGTCTAAAGCAAATCTTTCTTTGGCGGTGTCTCAAAGCCAGTAATCCATCTCTTACTTGGGGATGACGCATGGCCTGTGCTGGTTCCACCATAATCAGCCGCAAGCCACTCAGAACAGGGTCAAGCAGAGATGGTGCGTGAAGCATGAAGAGGGTCAAGCAGAGGCAGGGGGTAAAGCATCATGAGTGGAGGTCAACGGGTTACAGACACACACACAAAACCTAAACTATCTGGAGTACACCTCACAAGGGAGAGCGTGTGGCACCGATCCCTTTCAACGTGCTGGGTGAAAATGACTTCTATTGCTTTTATTGACTTCTCTTTTTCAATTTAAACAATCAAGAGCATTATCTAACAGCAAACACCACAGCCTAGTACCACCAGTTCTCCTGTTTCTGCCACTGGCAATATTATCAACCTAAGCTCTGGTTCTAAAAGATCTTAAAAGTGCCATCACTAAAGCTGCTATAACACACAGTCATTACAGCAGCTTCGAAGAGAAATGGCCAAAACATCTACACGCTGCCCCAGACAGTCATCCACACAAGTCTACGTTTCCCATCAAGAAACCTGAACTAATCTGAAATGAACTTTCAATGAAATTTTAATAGTTATGTATTTTCTGCATATAAGTGATGGCAGAATCTGGATCACTGTCTATACTTTTAAAAGCAAAGACCTGAATAATACATGGGAAATAGGAGTTAAATAGGTGTCTTCTCTAGAAGGAGATGAAGATGCACTCTCATATTCTTTTAGTTTTCTAGTCATTAGATTTATAACCAGCTCCTCACTAGTTCATGAATATTAGAAGAATATGACAGTGAAATACATTGTAATTGAAAGAATATTAATTAAGGTTCATCTCATATTCTATGGTTGTCTGTAATATCCTCTGAAAAAGAGTCATTATACAAAGCTAGAAAGTCATGCTTTATTCAGGACAGTGTTATCTTTCTAAGCAGATGTGAAGTTATTAATTTAAAACAGTAAAACAGTTCAAAACCTGTATTCTTCATTGTTTCAGATATTACAAAAAGCTGTTACTCACTTAAGCAATCAAGATTTTACTTGATTAATTTTCTTCTCAGCGAACAGGAATTGTGGGTTCTTCGTGATTATAACTTTCCTCCTAACAAATCAATGCAGAGAGCAGGATGTGTAAATTAATATCTCGAACGGCCACTGGACGAGCGGGTGATAAGTGCCCAACACTGCCCGTTTTCTTTGGCCTTTCTGATACTTGCATTACAACATACCAGTTTTTTCATGTCAGTGCCAATGCCTACTTACTGCAAATGAGCACTACTGGAAAAGCTGCATAATTTATTTCTTCTGATTCTCATAAATGCCTATTTAAACACTCCAGGGATAATCCATTCAAAATGTTAGCAAGCTCTGTATCATGTTTTTTAGACCCATAGCGATACGCTTATTGTGATTCCCCGTCCAACAGTTCTATGACCTTATGGAAGCTAATCCTAAAATTTTGGGGGCTGCTAATTTAAATACAGTAAATAACAAGTGCTGCCATTGGTCAAAAGAAACTCACGGCTCCATTCTGCTTTTTGAGATGTGATGCAGACAAAGATATTTGGACTTTTTCAGTAATGAGGTAGTTGAGTTATCCGTGAAAACCTGATGAGAGTCATGGTTTTTAGTCTATTTATCACATATTTTAAAATTATTAATATAAGGACGGTTTAATGATAATGTTAGGCTCTACAGTTTGCTAGAAATTCAGCTGAACACAAAGCTCTCTGTGGTAGAGACAGCTTCAAAATTCAGCAATCTTAGTTTATGTCTTTCAGAAAAATTGCAAAAGCTGGGATTAAATATAGAACTTTGGAGAGCGCAGAGTTAGGAGACACAGTAAAAGTATTCAATGAAAAAAAAAATTTTTTTTCCTCTTATCTGTTTTATCACTTGGGTTGACAAAACACCAGTTTCCCAAAGATAACACCGTGATAAATTTGGATGGATTAAAACCAGAAATAAATACTCTGTTTTCTGTAATTTCCTGAAGTATTCCTAGTGCGTGTCATTCATCCCAACAGGAGGGCCATATGTCCATTCCATCATTTCCCCTAAAACACAGATATTATGTAATGATTTTAAGAGCAAATGAAGCTAAAAAGCCCAAAATAATTCTGACAACCGGTAATGTTCCGGGAACCAAAATGGTGAAGCCTAAAAGCAAAGTAAGGTTTCTACTTATTGCTTGTAATGTCTAGGACAGAAGATTATAGGAAATAAAGGAAAACAGGTTCTTCTTCTCAAGGCAATGAAATGGAAAGATGTGTGATCTACTAATATTCTATACATCCTTTATTCAGTGTTGTCCTCAATTCTTAGGTTTGTTAAAATCCAATGGATCCAAACACTTTAACATCTGCATTAGAAATGCAGATGGAAGATGGATAAAATACAATGTTTCAAAATAGCTCGAGTTTTAACAACTCTTAACAAATATCACAACATTTATTTCTTCCACTACTTCTATACTCTGGTTTGGTATAAAATAGAAGTACAGGATTTTGTTGAAAATGTATTATTTTAAACCTTTATTCTAGCATCAAAATCAGTGTGAGTCTATTCTTAAAATTCTGCATATAACATCTAATTAGCAATGGAAGTTTATTTATTCAATAGGAAAACTTCCATTAAACTTTAGCAACGAATGTATTTTCTTACACAGGCTGCAAAATTCACTTTAATGCTAATTCTGGTTATATTCTTGGAATGATCATGAATTAATGGCCTATGAACTGAATAAATAAGTCTGGGTTTGCTACCCTGTGAATAAATAATGCAGTCTACAATACCATCATCGTCCTCCCAGTTTTAACGCAGTCTATTGAGTGCCGTCAGGGTCGAAAGATCATGGAAACACTGAAGTACTGCAATCCTTTGATTTATTCACTCTGCTCTCCAACTCTACGTTGTCCCAAACCTCAGCCAAATTGGTAGGGAGATGTCTGAGACCCTACACCTCAGTTTACCAAACTCCAGACATGGCTTTCCTTACCGATTTCTATCCAGCTTCACTTTGGTCCTTCTGCAAATAACTTGGGCTTCAGATTAACTTGAACAATCACGTAAAGACAGAAAAATAGGAAAATAACATGGCCACATGCTACTAACTACTGTGGTGAATGTCCCCATATACCCGTCCCTCCCTCCCCAGTTAAGATAAGGCCAGGACGCAGCAGGGCAGCACACAGCCCACTCCCACAAGGCAGACGTTGCCAGAGCCCAGTGGTTTTCTAAGCATCCAGTAAGAAACGGGACCTCAGCACACATTCCTGGATGGAGCTAGTGGATGTTTGCTGGTGGTAAACCCGTGCCAGTCTGCAAGGGTGGGTTCAAGATAATATAGAGCAAGACCCCCACCTACCAAGCATCAAGCTCAACCAGAGCGGCTGACAGCGGTTGTGGTGCCTCTACAGGAGCTGCAGCCACAGCCAGGCTCACACCAGACTCACCCTTTGGTTTATCACGCTGATGGTGTTGACTGTGTTACAGCTTTATTAATTGCTGTCCCGCCTGTAGGTATCCTTTCAGTAAAGTTCTCCTCAGATGAAAACACGAACGAATTTGTCTGTGCAAGGACTCATCCACTCCTATGAGAAAGCGAACATCGCAAAACCATTAATCTTTGCTGTATTCCCAGTTTTATTGCAATTCTCAGGCAATCAGGCAGACAATTTCACTGCAATCAGGTCGCAATTCTTTTAATTTCTGTTCCGTTTCTGAACAGTGATTCAACCCGCTTCACTTCCTTGCATACCTGCAAATGTTTGCCTTCCAAATAATTTATTGCTTGCATGAAGACGGGTCAAAATACTAAATCACTGTTCAAAAATAATAGCCTCTTAGATAATTTTAAAGTCATTCTTTAATTAAAGTGGAGAATCTAGGAAAGTGTCTTAAAAACCCATCAGGGTTCTTATATTATACTATATAGATATAATTACTGCCCACTTTAACGTGCCCTGAAAGTAATGATGAAGTCTTAAATGACTGAAGTTAAAGTTCAATTAAATCTGACTAAGGGAATGCTGAAAACCGGCCAACTTATTAAAATCTCTATAATTTGACAGTGCGCGGTATCTAGATGTGCTGAATGGAGTCAGACTAGATGTTAATAATAATAATAATGCTGTTTCATCTGAGAACTGACGGACTCTGATGTCTGCAATAACAAGAAAGAAGAAACCAAAGGCACTCCGGGGAGCAGGGAAAAAAACAGCCATGAGCCGGGGGGACATGGAGGAGCGCAGGGCTGCAACAGCAAACAGAATCAGAACACTTCAATTTTTAAAGTTATTGAAACTGTATACAGTATTATTATTATTCCTTCAGTCTCCCTTGAGCCAAAGCAGTTCTGAGACACCAAGAGATGGACACTGCTGCTTTCTCTTGCCACTGCCAAGAGAAAATCTGAAGAGACAACTCTTCTTTTTAAACATTCAGACTCATGCTGCAAATCAAAGGCGAAGATGAACTGTCAAGCATTCTACCTTCATAATTATTGAAATCTCCTAAACCAAAACCCCAAACGTAGATAGCCTTCAAGCTCTGCTGTTTCAACATACAAAATGGTAGCAAAATATTGCAGTGCCTATTTTAGGTGCTTTAAGACAGAGTCTGCCGAAAGCTCACTGCAAAGAGACACAGCTGCGAAACAAATCTCACGTGGGATTTTAGAAGGATGAACAGTTTTTGAAGAAAACTTCATCACAAGTAAACCTGTGAATTTTCTCCAGTTTTCTCACTGCCTCCAAAGTCAGTAAAATAAAATCTATAATATTGTTAATGGTAGTGCTACCTTGCAGCATCCCATGCAAGAAAGGGGAGAGGGCAGGAACCAGCATCCCTCCAAGGAAGGGGAGGAGATAGTCAAGCCAGAACGGGATGGGAGGGAGGGCACGTTAGAAAGAAGCAGGTTTGCTGTGCACGTACGAGGCAAGTGGCTTCGGATGGCCGGACCTGCCAGCCTCCCCCGGCCTTTCAGGGCTGGCTGGCAGGTACACACATACGTGATGGGAAAAGATGCATTTAAAGGACTGACTTTAGAAATTAAATTTGCTGATTTCTAGATCCAGGAGCCAAACGGTGCTCTGGGCAATTTGGCGAGACACAGTAAAATAAAATTGGCGCCAAACATGCATAATGATGACAACAGTCATCTTAAAAACAAATCTATTTATTTCTGCTCTTCACTTTGTCTGGAGGATGTGTACTGACTTTGTAGAATCACTGCAGCAAGTTGTAAATGATGTATGAAATGAAAAACTCCCGTTCAGCCACTGCAGAGAGAAATTGCAGACCGTGCTTTTCAGTCACTTTTGAAATGTGCTATTTGCTGTAATATTGAGCACAACCGTATTCAAAAAGGCCCCCAACTTGCCTGTGGACACACATGCCCCAAGAACACCACTTAATGTGAACATATTAAACACAGCAGCACTGTATAGAAATGGAATGTATTGCAACCTTTAGAAGAATTCTGATTTTAAGGTAATCTTTGCTCTGATTGAAATTATAAGTAAATTGTCTGCCTTCTGCTGTATATATGAGAATTTTATAGCAATTTGACTGAACTGACCACTATAAGTTATACTGCACATCTGTTTATATCATAACTCCTTGCCTTTAACCAACATGCATCTTTTTCATGCCGCATCTCTGTCCAAAAGAGAATTAAAACCACAGCCATTGGGGTTGGTTAAGATTTTTTTTCCTTTTGGTCTCATGAGTCCTAGAGGGTTTTCACATTTTCTCCTCTCTTTCTTTCAATCATTCCCCTCTGTGTAACTGCAGAAACTGGAAGAACAGAGCATAGTGAGTTGAGCCATAACATCCTCTGACGTTCTTCTGGAGATCGTGAACATTATAATGCAGATTTTCTATTTTTTAAAAATAGCAACATGTATGTATTAGTTTATATAACTGATATTTCCTTTCCCAAAAGCAGAGATTTAGGTCAAAGTACCCCATGGTATCACCCAGGTGAAGGAGCAGAACACTGGATCCTACGCTAAGAGGATATGCCAGAGGACTTCAGGTTTCTATTTTGTATGTAATAAAGGTAAAGCAACAGACTTCAATGGACAAATTAGCTCTGCGCAATTTCTCTTCCTGAGACACAGCTGAGCTGCACTTGCTGAGGAACGTAGTCTTTTCCTTAGCTCACTTCAGAAGGATGAAATGCCTTGCATCTCTTTTCATACTCGAGGAAAAATCATTTTCTGACTTCTACGTTCTGGTGATTGCTGTGGGCCAGAGGCTAATGGCCAGTTTGTAAATTAACGCAGGGGGGATCATGCCTGCATCTTTCTTGCCTCCTGGCTGTTTTGGTTTTAAGTTATTTTATTGTTCTATTTTTTCTCTCACTTTCTCCATCACATAGAGCATTTGCAATTTTTTACCCTTTGCATGAACGATTTTGTCATGAAATTATGGGACTAGGAAATTTATCCCAGATAAAGGTTTTTTTCTTGAATACAAACCCCAAATCTAATCTTTCTGGAAGCTGTTTAGGTTCCCTTGCTCTGCTACTTAGGAAAGAATATATATGATCTGTGTGAAAACATCAGCAAAATGGAAACCTGGAATACAGGTTTAAGATTAAGTAGCTCTCTGCTAGGTATATAGATGCAACAATTAGCTAGTAAAAATCCATAAACTTATTTTAAAATTTACATTTTAAAATTTCTCCTTGAATCTAGTAGGAGAGAAAAGCTCGTTTTCCCACACCCATACCTGCAGGCACCCTGCAGTCCAGAGAAACTTCCCAGGGCTCTTCTCCTCTGGCACAGCACTTAAACACCAACAACGCCGACAAGGGTCTGGGGGTTTCAGCTGCCTCACTCTTAGAGAGAGAGTGCTCAGCGTTCAGAAGAATAATTGAATAGTAAGAGCAGGAGTGATATCAAAGATCTGGGGGAAAGAAAAAAAAATAATAATCTAAAGATCCGTTCTTGTAAACCTCCATAATCTGAGGATTTGTTTTGAGGATTTTTCCACATGACAAGCATGGCTCAGTAGCAGTTCTGAACAGCTGTGGAAAATCAGGAGAGGGACCAAAAGGCAACGATGGGTCTACCACCAACCGAAATGTTGGATTCCCGTACAATAATTGCGTTCCCAAGGATAACGGTTGGACTCGATGGGTCTTTTCCAACCTAAATGATTCTGTGACTCTACAACTACAACTGCTTTTAGCTCCCTATGAGTTCTAGGTTAAAAAAATTGGAAATTAAGTACACATTTGGATTTTCCAAATTAGAAACCCCCTTTGCAAATTTAGCCCTCAGGGACAGCGTAAAATCAGGAGCATCCCCAAAGCACCTTGAACAGGAGCTGCACTGCGCACAGGCAGAGGAGGCACGGCTGCTGAGCACCATGCTGAGCTGCTTCCCGGCGTTAAAAAGCAGATTCTCATAGCATGGGAACACAAAAGAATTGTGAACAGGTTGTGATCCACTGTTTGCCACAAGCTGTATCCACACCCCAAACTCCATCTACTCATAATGCCTTCGTGATAAAAGAGAAGATTAAACACAGTTTCATTACAGTCAGGGTTTTGCCCCTCAGTTCTCAGATTAAATAAAATTTCTGTCTCTAAAGACACACCATTTAAATGAATGGAGGCAATTAAGAAGAAATAGGATAATCTCTGTTAATGAGGCTATCTGATTAAGGCATTATACAGCCAATAAATCTCATCCTTTTTTTTTTGTTTTTACATTTTGGTGAACAGTCAAGAAGTTAACAAAGCTAACGCTGAGCTATCTCAGTGAGCTTCTGAACTATGTCCCTTACTAAGATAAAAAGACTTTTATACTTTTATTTTTCAGTTAAGTATGAATACAAATTCTGTTGGTGTCTAAGCCAGCTATCAATTAAGTATTGCTCCCATTTTGAATATTATCTTTCATAGATCCAAGGGAAAAACACCTACTTGCCAAGTGGGGAGTGCGGGGGAAGGCTGGCCGTGGGGAGCGAGCTCAGCATCGCTCCTGCTGTCTCCAGACCCCTCCTGCGAGGAGCTCGAGGGGTCAACGGCCATCGCAGAGCTGGGCTGACACAGTCCCCTCCGGGGAAATTTCCCTCACCTAGAGGAAGCCTGGGGAATTACAGCTTCACCATTTTGACTTGCTTCAAATCTGGTTTTTATCCCTTATTAGCAGTAGCATCTTTTCTGAACTTCAGGGAACCTTCAAAATTTTAATGATTATTTCTGATATTAAGAACCAGCCTTTTGAGCTCTTATCTTTTGTTCCAGGAGATCTGGTCTCTCCCATTTTGCTTTCATTTCCACAGGCAGACGGAGAACAATTAATACTGCTACAACAGCAACAGTATTTCACTTTCTTCTGTCTTTCCTTCTGCATAATTAATTTACTCAGTGCAGCCTGCCACTTTGTAATTAATCAATTAGGTAAAAAGGCTTGCCTGTTAATTTAAACACACCGGGATGTTTGATGGATATTCTCTTTTTGAGTTAGCACTTCATGGACCATCATACGCAGACAAAAGTCCTTTTCAGTCCCCGCACAAAGACTTCGCTTGGGTTTTATGAGGACTGGTGGTGACTGAGGTTTGCTCTCGGGCTTTCCAGAGATAATTCCCCCTTTCCCATAAAGGTGCCTCTTACGCAGCACGACGCAGCACTGATCAAACCAACTATATCCAAATATTATTTTCTAGGAGCAGAACAAGTAATAAATGCGTTCCTGATTGCAACATACTCCTGCCTGGAATGACCTGGTTCCTTGAGATATTCAGACAACTGTGCATCTATTTTGGTGTTCGCACAACTCGTCCGCAGCCTGTACCTGGTCAGGGCGCTGCTCCCCGGGGAGCATCTCCCACCATTGCTGGTTCTGGATAACAAAATCTCACTGTGGAAAAACATGCAAAAATCTTCCCAATTTCAGCCATTGGTGGTACGTTTCTACTTGGAAACAAAAGCATTTTGGGTCTCGTCAGTATATTCACCCTGTTTAATGAATAACTGAATATTCTTATTACTCATATAAATATTTAATCCTTTTCAAATTCCTTTAAATCCTTAAACTCAGTCATGTTGGTATTGGTGATCTGCATGGGCTAACTATGGCTTATACAAGAAATGAAGGAGTTTATTAATTGCCTGGAATTAGCCTGGGTGGTCTTCACTTTACTATTCAGCAAGAACATCCAAAGGAGCTTCACCACTCACTCGCCACCTTTTTTGGAAGAAAAAAAAACTCAAAAGCTGGATTTATTTTTTTTTTCTTTTAACAGTTCACTCCAGACTGAGATTTGGGAAGACCCAGAGTCAAAAGCTATTTCGATTCACCCAACCCTACTGCCACCCGCGTTTCTAACACAGCCTTTGCAAACGGCATCTGTGCAAGGCGTGTTCCCCCCGGCAAGATGTGCGCGCTCGCGTGCTTTGCCAGGCAGAGGCAGCAGGGATGAATCTGGGCTGCAGAGTCATGCAAAGGAAGCCACAGGTGGGATACCGCCTCTTTGAACCCATATATTTAGTACAGCACTGCTGCCACGCTGACACAGCGCTCGCCGCTGCCAGCCACGTGAGAAAACCATGTTTAAGTTGGCGGGAAGCAATGTGTGCTTAAGGACTGCAAGGCCCAAACCTGAACATCAGCTAAAATTGGTTATTCAGATTTCATCTCCAGCATCTCTGTGGTTTTTTTTTCCGAGTACCTGGCACCAGAGCGACTCTCAGAGACATCAATTTAAAGAAGTGCTGAAAACATTCAATCCTCTTTGCTCTCAGTTTAGTCAAGGAACTCTCTCGTGAGAGGGGATGCTGAGGAACGGCGCCTTTGAAACGCGGCTCCCCAGGAGAGTCCTCAGGAGAGGATCACTGGCAGGTTTTAAAAGTAACCTCTAATGTAATTAACTCACTGGCAGACTTTAATGGTTTAATAGTTGGAATATTAATATACCAGAGCACGTTCAGCAAAGGACAGCAGAGCTGCAAAGCAAACCGCAGGAAAGGAAAGCAGCTTCAGGGAGGCTGCTCGCCACCGCCACAGGCGTGTCTGCAGAATGACCGGTGCCCACGGTCACAGAAAAGCCTCCCTGGAGACCTACAGCTCGTATTCATCCCGGTCAACCAAAACACGCAACAAAAGTCTGCAAAAATGTCTTAAACATGTTTTCAGGACATTGAATACTGCGCTTCCACAAAGCAATACTTAGCTTTCTTTGCAAAAATAGTCATTCAGAAAAATAAATGAAAAGTTATGTTTTCTTAGTCCTAAACAAAGATCTGCCATCCTTTCCTGCAGAAGCTGGCACTATAAAGCAAAGCTTCCACCAAACTTGTTGCACTTATTTTCCTCACTTTTAATAAAACTGCAACTTTCTCAAAATACATTCAGCAGTGAATGCACATCAGCAGTCAATATGTAATTACTTCCAAAGAAAAGATCATTTTTATGATGCTGACAGAAAAAAAAAAAAAATCAGTGTGATTTTAAGACCAGTTAAAGGGATATAAAAACTTTATCATCAGGGATTTTTTTTAGTCCATTCCAATAAAATACAGCAGCTTTAAATGCTTTGTCATGACAGAAAAACAATTAGCTCACGGGCTCAGTGCCGGAAACTCATCTACAAGAGCCCAAGCACCATGTTTTCCCCCTCAATACTGCTTAAATACAATCAATCAGAAATAATAAAATTATCTTTGACATAGAAATACAGTAAAAATTACAGTAGAAAAGGAAGCACAAACATCTTTGATTAGTTTTAGTGTGCCCTTGTGGGTCTTCTGAAACACTGAAGATGGCAACAGCAATGTCACGAAGAAGCTAATTCAAGCTTGGTGAACAAAATCACTCACTTTGCATGAAGTGGGATTCATCCAGGGTCTCTGAACCTACTGGAGCTCTGCGCGGGCAGTGGATGCTCACATTCCAGGGGTGGAAACCCCAGCAGCGACTACTGCATCCAGCTTTTGGCACTACACTTGACAAACCTGTGGACCATTTGGAGGGTCCAGAGGAGAGCAGAAAGATTGCTTGGTGGTGTAGAAAACAAACCCCAAGAGCATGGTTTGAAAACACTGAGGGGTTTAGCAAGAAGCAACATGGGACAGCAGGACCTTCCCACTGTGGTGGTGGTGGTGCTTTCCATGGGGTGTCAAGGACCTCACCATTAATGACATCCACTGCTCCACCATCGCTTCTCTACCTGCTACCGCCAGACCACCCAAGATCTCCCTTCTCACCACGTGCCCCACATGCCAGGTTGAGATTTTTTCAAATCCTTTTCTTCTTTCCCCAAAATATTACTAACATTGCCACGTGGTTCTTCCTCCAATATTCTTTCCCCAGTTTCATTTCTGTGCATTCCATCATTTGACCAGCCATCCTGATCACGCTTCCTCTTTTTTCTGTAGATATATTGCTTTTATCACCCTGTTTCTTTCAGTCACTTTTAGCCTCTACTCGCTCATTCATTTCTTCCTTTCCTCCACTTCTTCCTTTCCCTCACTCATCAATAACTTCCTTATCAGACAAAACCAAAGACTTGTTAAACCTCCACCATGACTTAGTGCATTTGCAAGAACAATAAACCCTGTTTGCAAACTGCCACGTAACCCTGTAGCATGAAGTGTTTGATCCAAAGAGTTCATTGTTATGTGGGGCCTGTCCTGCTTACACTGAAAAGAATTATTCAGTTGAGTGAAAACCTCACTAGAGTCTATATACTGTTGTTGGTAAATCGTCACAACTTTTCCCTCTAGTCTTTTTCCTAGATACACTTGTGGACATCATAAAAAATATTTAATACATGGCGATTACAAAAATCTGTATTCTGAACTTGTATTTGATGCTGGTTAACTGTTGTTTTTTCATCTCAGTCTAATATAGATTGAGTAATCCTTCCTCAGGCAAGGATTGCATTGCTTCTCCAACCACTGCCCCGTACCTTCAGACTACAGAAAATCAATCCCACTCCTCCTGTGCTTGGCTGTTCAATTAAGTCTGCTCCACACTGGGAAGTACTGCAAGTACATTTGGTCTACAGCTAATGCACACACACAGTAGCCACACTCTTGATAAGAAAGGGTTGATGTGTGGTTTGGAGGCACACGGGAAGTGCTCACTGCGAAAATCTGTCATTCCCTTTGAAGATGCTTTTATCACCTTGTGATCTTCCCACTTCATGAAAGAGCAGCATGCAAGTTCTGGGAAACACTGCATTTTCCTTTTTGTTTTCTCCTGATAAGGCCAGAAGCTAGGGTGGCAAGACGTGTAAGTGGATTTTGTGAAATGTATTAGAAATAGCACATCACAAAAAAAAAAAAACCCACAACCAAAAAACCACCCCGAAAATAAAACAAAAACAAATCAAGCAAACATAACTTTATGCATACACAAATGGACAGAAATTTACTAACTTTTTCAGAGCTGCTGATCACATCTTTAGGCTGGAAGGCTCAACACCTTTGTGGTAATGACCAGGATGCTTCTGGACCTTCAATCTGACCCACTGGGGCAATTCCTAACGCTTTGAACATCACCATTTTCCCCAGCAGACATTTGCCTCAGGGCCTGCCCAGTGCCAGGGTGAGCGAGGGTGGTAGAGCCAACCCTGGGCCAAGGGAGCAGCATTTGGTGAGTACGTCAGGGCACTCCAAGAAGAGAGGATGTTCATGTTAGTGGGGAAAAACAATAAGTAATTAAAAAAAAAGGCATTTCCTTTGCTCTAAAACTTCTGATCCTGCCCTGGAACAGCATTCTCGTTGACGCTGTGCTCACCACTTAAACTCAGCATCTCACGGTTAACTGTTAATTGCAACATCTTCTCTGAGCAGCCAAAGGTGGGGCAGGAGCCAGATTTGCAGAGCTGCTGTATGCTCCTGTAATCTTGCAAAAACATCTACCGGGCCAGCACTTAGATCGGGGAAAATAAAAATAAAATAAAGCAGGTAAGACCTAAAAAAAAAAGCCTAAAGCTGAGCAGCAAAATTAGCAGCCCCAGAAGACGATTTTGACCTTACCTTATTCGTAATGACCTCAGGCTTCATGTCACCCCAAAGAAGCATCATAAAAATAGTATCACTAGGTGCCACAATAAGAACCTGACAATTCTTAGAGAAACGGCCAAAGACAAATACCCAAATGTCTTATCCAAATTATCCCATGCAATCAGTTCAAGTAACTTGTCACACGTTGCTCAGAAATAGAACAGCTATTTGGTAAAAACACAGCCGCTCTTTATAATTCATTGAAAACCCCTTAATTTTGCAGTTACAGATGCCAGTATCAACTCATATCAAATTCTTCAAAAGAGGTGAAAATGCTGAGATGTTTATATTCAGTAATTTAAGTTGAATATTTCTTCTGAGCGTTTACTGCATTTTCTCAGCTGTTTTTTGATGCCACTCAGCATCGTCAATGCAGCTTCAATACAGTACTCAGTTACAGCTCTTTGTACAGTGACTAATTCTCAGCCTCCCTCTCAGAAACATTCCAACACCTTGCCTTCCTAGCTCCTAGAGAAGTGGTAGGAAGACAAACCTCTTCTCCAGGGCTCAACCAAACAGTATTTTCCCAGCCCATAGCCACTGTTCCACCTCTGAGCCAGATGCAGCCAAGAAATCTTTTCTTTTTCATAGATCTATCTTATGAAAATAACATAATTCTTTAAATTAACAGCATCCAAGTACCACACCAGAAAATGAAAATAAAGCCATTAGCAATAAATTTACTGCCCCAAGCTTATCTTTAAGAAGCAGCCCACCAACGCTGCTTTCTCCCTGCTGAAAGCCACACATTGAATGCACATAATCCTTTTATTATGTTTTCAAAATGTTTCCCTCATATAATGTGTTAGTGTCCTATATGTGTTTTAGGCAACTACCCTGATTGCTTGTATTTGTAGGTCGATGAAACTAATACCAATAGCTTGACAAATTCCAAAGTAAAGTATACCTTAAAAAATATTCCAAACAATTCTACAGATAAACCATAGCACGGAGCCCCATGAGCAGAGCACAAAGGGAGAGCGGCAGTGATATCCTCCAGGCTCCCCGGCTGGGAACACAAAAACCCTTGAGAAAAAATGAATTTTTAGCCTTTGGTAGGCTGAGGATCAATCTCTGGAAAATTTTTTAAAAAAAAGAAATGTTATTATAAAGGGAAATCAACTGCAAACAGCAAGTAACGACTGGTTGTGGTAAAGTAATAAGATAATGATCTCAAAGTTCATCTTTATACCTTCATGCTGTAGGAATACCTGTAACTAGTAAAAGAGCAGCACTTCCCGTATAAAACCAGGGTGCACATCTGCAGCATAAAAAGAAAACAGACAAAATAGGAAATTTTAAAAAACATTAAAAGCATTTGACAGGGGGGTCCAGAATTAGGTAGGAAGCACAAGAGACAGGGGATATGAGATTTCCTCAGTCCGAGACAGATGGCATTAGGGATTCAACGGGGCTGGGGGGGTGTGCAGTGCTGTGGGAAACCACCACGCAGCACTGAAGTGCGAAGATTGCGGCAGAGGGCGGGAAACAGATCCACACTGGTGTGCTCACCCACCACCGCGGGAAGTGCGGGAACCTGAACGCCAAGTCAGCCTCTGTCTAGCTGTGGGTGACTGGAAGTAAAAATAATTTCACTGATTGCAGTAGCATCTCCATGGCATTTCCCAACCTGCTAGCTTTCCCGTACCACACAAGAAAACTTCTAAATACCAACATGGCACCAAGGAACCAACAGTCTTTTCTCATATCTACATTTTTAGTTATATGTCACGTATACTATAGATACAAAGAGTGGAGGGTTTTTTTTTTGTTATTATTGCTAATCTTTCAGAGTTTATTTACTGCACTAGACCAGCAGAGCATCCTTTTTCTTTTTAATGTAGAGTCTGTTAGGTATTTCTATGATTCAACAGACATGGCAACTGGCTGGCAGTTTCTCAAACAAGAGATGTGTCTATTTGAACCGAACCAAATTATCATCCCTTTATTCATACACTTTATGAAGTATGTATCATTTGGTAATATACAATCACTTCTAATGTAGACTGAGTCACAGAACAAAATAATGTGGTATAAACCGGTTCGTTCAAACTAAAGCTAATCCACTTGATTGAGCTGTCCTCTATTTGTGATGGTATCGATAAACTATTTCTGAAAAGAGCTAAGTCATAGCTTGAAAAGAAGCTTCACAAAGCCATCATGCTAGTTTTAGTCCTTTACCAGGCAGCTTTTGGAAATGAGGTGCTCCTGGGCTCTACAGCATGTCCATTTAACATCCCTGATCAGTGCCTAATCCCACTCTTCCCACCCTAGCAGGACTAACCGGTTATCTGGGAAAACCAGTGGGAGCTTCTGGTCTTCACACCAAAAGCTGTGCCATAGCTGAGGAGCACGGAGGTGAGATGGAGAGGGCCAGGGTAAACCCGAGGAGCTGAACTCCTCCAAACTCTTTGTGCTTTGTCCTGGCCCTTGTCAAGCTGGGGTGGAACTGGGCTGGCACGTGGTCATGCAGCACCCCAGCGAGACGAGGGATGGGAAGGGGCACTCATCCCTGTTGACGATGCAGATGTTTCCTCTTCACGGTACTGTTTGTGGACCGAAGCCCTCTCATGCTGGGTAAATTGTAGAGAAAATGCATACCAAAGGTTTCCATCCAATTGTTGAAAAGCTAATGAGGCTCCAGCAGCACATTTGTGGTAAAGCAGTTAGTTGTTATCAATTTGCAGCACTTGCTGGGTCAGCTGTGAGATAGGACTAACATTATCTCAAGGAGGAAACATTTTTTTTTGCTATGGTGTCATGCTACATCTCTAGCAAAAAGGCTGCTGGCTTTTCGCTGCTGAGTTTACAGTATTTCGGTGACCAATCTAGCAGCAAAGAGCGTCGCTATCCACTCCTTTGCTGCCAGAGGAATGATGAGCCATTACATGATTTCCCATTATGCCGTAATGAAGGAGGCAATTTGCGCTTTTGCTCACATGTTTCGCTTACGTGAGCCTTTGGTTTCACTTGAAAGTGATTTGGGGAAAACTTGTATCTAGCATAATATTCTTCCAGATAATAAATTAAGGTCCTAAATTAGCATGTCTCTATAGAAACAGCCGAAAGAGAAATATTAAATTAAAAAAGCAATTTTCTTTATGATGTGATGATTTAGCAAGGATTTCATTCTACCATATGAGTTACAGCCTGCTGCTTGTTCAGCTTATTATAATAAATATTCAAGAATCAACCTTTTGATCTGTATTTCTCAAACCTATTGGTTGACCATTGTTAGAAATAATCATGAAGTGATTTGTATTCTCTCATCCCCGAGACAGAGGTTTGGCATAGGGCTTCAAAAACCTAATTAGAAACATTACTATCTTCCATAATTTATAGCATTAGATACAGACTAGAGCAAAGGTCTAGCTGGGGAGGGGGGGGAGTTAGTTTTGGAAACTAGCCTTGAAACTGGGGGTGGGGTCTTTGTTTTAAAGAAGGCTGAAAAACCTATGGAGTAGAAAACATTTCAAGTTTTCCCCGCATTTATTTCACTTATAGTTACTTTGAATTAATTGCAAGCTGTTGGACCTTACGCCGGCTCCGCACAGCACTCTTACCCACTCCTCAGCCTGCAGCATCTTTCCTGATACCCGCTGCTTAATTCCAAACTTGGGCGATCGTCTTCCTGAAGTTGCCTTGGCAACTTGTCAAGGGTTTGAAGGGCTTTCCCCTTTCCTTTCTCTTTCCCATATTTTCAGGCTTTTGCCTTAATTTCCGTAAGCCAAGTGTAAATATTGAAGTTTCAAAACAAAGGAAAACAGAGGTGGTGGGTCCGATGTGACTGCTGTGGGTTTTACAGAGAAATCACCCCTCCTGTTTACAGTTTACAAGGGCAAAACTGTAAAAACATGGGACATTTGGCTGTTTAAATCATGTCTTATTGTTCTGCCCACCTTAAATTAGAGTAGCTTTTGCTCCCACATTTGCCTCCCAGAGGAGGGCAGGGGAGGGGAAGCGTTGTTATCCCCAGGGGTAATGATGGCAAAGGACAAATTGCAAAAGAGCAGTTGGGAAATCAAACCTCTCCATGGTCACAGCATGCAAGCAACAGAAATTCATCTAGCAACAGATTTCTTACATTTACAGAGCACGTCCAGAAGTGAGAAATCATCATGCACTCAGCAGTAAGACTTCCACAGAGCAGCATCTAGTAGATGATCTCAAACTCCTAAAAAGATGCATGGGAGTGAAGTTGAGCCAACCCTCCACTGCAGCAGAAACAGCTTTTGCAGATGCACAAACGCATCCCTGATAGCGCTGGGCTCTGCCCTCGGGCAGGTGATGGGCCTCAGAACCCAGCATGAAGCATCTTCCAGCTTCTCATACCTCAGGGTACCCCCAGAGCTCAGAACTGCCATCATCTCATGCTCCCTCTTTCCCAAACTACTCTCCACTTTTCTACTTATTTCTTCATTCCTTAATTCCCCTCCCAGCTCTCTTCCCTTCCCCTTTCGCTTCCACCTCCTTTATTATTCTCCCTCTCCAGCCCTCTCTGCTTAAGTCACTCCCCTGTTTTTTTTACCATCTACAAACAAATAAATAATGCCAGGCCCTCCCAAGTTCCATTAAAAAAAAAAGTAGAATTTTGTTATATATGAAGAAATATTTTTACCTTTTTAATTTGTAACTCAATTTTCTGTCCCCAGTAAATTCCCGTGTAGCTTCCTTTTAATAAAATATTTCCTGTAGAAGTTGCTTTCATTGTCTAGGCTTCCTATACTATATTTTTTATCAATTAGATTATAAATTAAGTCTCTGACAGTGTTACTTAAATGGAGTTCACGCTCACAGTGACTCCTGAAGATTCGGATAAAAGTTAATCCATCCTGGGCAGTCCTGTTTGCTCTCTTTAGCTGGAAAACTGAGGGACTGGCATTGTTTAACCCTTAGAATTTCTGACTATATCTCCAGGGAAAATATGGAAAAGAGGGGAAAGCATAAAAAAAGGGATAAAATTAAAATCTTGCTTAATAGAGACTTCTTCAGCAAAGTCTGAGATTTACCTCAAGATTAATCACAGCATCTTCACAATCTTTTTCCTAAAAATCTCATATTTCCTATTGGCAGCCGGGCCAAAGTCTCTTAAAGTGAAATAAAAAGCAATTATGTTAGAAAGGTGATGTCAGCGCATCCATTGTGAGAGACTAATGTCATCCGTTTTTCTTCCCAACTACTTTTTCTCTTCTTTCAGAGGAGAGTGTTTTGCAGCTGCATCTGCAGTCGGTCAGATGTGCGTTCGCTAAATTTATGCATCTGTACTTTTTTACACCTTCCATCTGCAACGGTTTCCTTGCTCGCAGGTTGTAAATATCTGTGACAATCACTGAACCTTGCAGTGGTGAAGCTCTTGATATAGGAAACATTCTCAAGACTAAAAGCAGTTTTCTACAGAAATTTTTTTGCCTACCTTTTCAGATGAGATTGTCCGAAGCTCCTTTTTCTTTCTGCCTCCCCACTCTGCCCACTCCTCTCTGCAGGAGAACGTTGCGTTACATTGCTCTGCCCCTGCGGTCCATCACGCTGGGCAGCTGGGGCTGATTTCCATTGATGAAATTGAAACTTCTAGAGAAAATTGAAGTTGTAATGATTCTCACATGGAAAACTCTCACTATATCTAGAGATCTGGAAACAGGAGGAGGAGGTAAACCGGGTGAGCCAACGGGAAAACACCAGCAACTGCAAAGGTGCTGTAAAAAACCCAACATAATATGAAACAACTTGTACAAAAGAGAAGTTTGTTCTAGCAGAAGACATTCCCTGGCTGATAACTCTAATAGAGATTCAGGGTTTAATGTTTTATTCTCTCTGACATATCTTTGGATGTTCCTCTTACACAACTGCTTTTCCCCGAAGGAGGAGCTCTGCCGATGGATGGCGAGATGCGGCTGGGGCTGGCTGACAAGCGTGATGCCCACAGGTGTACGCGGCCAACACAGCTGGGAGCAAAATCATTTTAACAGACTGTTTTAAGAAGGTGGCATGGCAGACAATAAATGGTTGTACCACAGAAATTAAACTTTGAGTATATACCTGCTGTAGGTGACTCTGCTCTGGCAGGGAGGTTGGGCTAGATGATCTCCAGAGGTCCCTTCCAACTCTGACCAGTCTGTTGTTCTGTGGTCCATGAGCACCCAGCAGAACAAACTCAGCCTCTCCTCATCTCCAGAAGACAGAGCGGTTAGTCTGCCACACAGCCATGGAGCACAGTTTATCACCGTGTAGCAAACATAACCTCTGCTCAGCAGACCCCAGGACTTGGCCATAATATTCCATGGATTACCTCTAAGTCCACATTAAACAGAGCAATGTGATGAACTGGTGTGATGTCTGACCTGTGGACATAAACACAGGGCTTCATGCCACAGCACCTCTGGCCCTTAATCTTCATGAGCAGAAAAATGATCACCTCATTCAGAGAAAATAAAGGCCATTTCTCTGCTTAAAAAAAAAAAAAGCAAAGAACTAAAAAAAACACCCTACCTTGACATATTCAGAACATACTACATTGCACTGAAAATATCACTTAAAAGAAGATGAGTTTAGTAAAAGCAATATATATGAATGGCTATCAGAGCAGCTGATGTAAAATATCACCTAAGGGAAGAAAATCTTTATCATCATTTCGCTGGTTTTATTCACTGGAATCATACAACAGCTAAAAGGCCCAGGAGCAATAACTTTATTTACTTTGGGGCATTTTTTTAATATACAGCTGTTGCCCTCAGACAAATTATGTATTTGCTGTATCAGGTGCCTCTTAACCAAGCACTGAAGCACCAGCCAGACTCCATCAAGGGTATAAGTACTTCCAGGGAGCCTTCAGCACAGCCCTTTTGGGGACGGGTCTCCTGGGGGTTTCCACCCTTCTGGAGACCAAGTCTTTCATCCAGGCTTTGTTAGCACAGAAAATGTTTTAAAAAGGAATGAAATCCCAGTGCCAATATGTTTTATTCCTTATTGTTTTGACTTCGCAACCTGAGTCGTTTGTTATTGATTGGGTTTCTTTTAAGCTGCTAAAAATTCACAGAAATTCCATCCTGTAGGTGAGATGTGCACATACGTACGTACACATATATGTACACACATCCCTCCATACATACAAATATCTCAACAGTTCTGATGTCTCTATGTGCATATACACACACCCACAGAAGTGGGGCAGCACCACAGAATCACAGAATGGTTTGGGTTGGAAAGGACCTTGAAGATCATCTAATTCCCACCCTCCTGCCATGGGCAGGGACACCTTCCACAAAATCTGGAACCTGTAGATTCATCACATGGACCAACACCACCGTGCAGTAATTAATGCAGTCATTAATGCAGAGGAAGAGAAATAAAACTTGGCAATAAGATCACAGGGGACAGCTGGCAGCAGGGGAGTGATGAGGCTCAGCCACCCTCTGTTCCAGGCACATATCAGGGGGATTCCTGCCTGGAAATGGCAAAAACACTGAGAAGAGGCTATTTTCTCTGTTGTCTTTGCTGCAGATTGGTGCAGTCTGTATTTTTCCTACCAAGCCTTTGCCGCTTTCTCTGAGAGAGGGGGGCACGAAGGAGGAGAGGAATCAAAAAAAGACAATTATTTCCTGCATTTCCTCTTATCTGTTACTGAGGCAATTCCAACTTGGTCCCAGGTGTGCACATCACCTGAAGCATGAATTCTTATATGGAATGTGTAAAAAGCAGTAGGAAGAAAAAAACAAAACAACCCAAACAGAAACCCAAAAAAAGCAGCAGGAAAAAATACATAAAAAGAAAAGAAACAATCTGCAGCAGGAAACATACACTCCCTCCCAGTATCATCATAGCCAAAAAAATATTTATCCAAAGCAAAATACCTATATTGTAATATTTAGACAGGAAAACATTCCATCACACTGCTAACAACCTCCCTGGTTCCCCATACGTCCTTCCCCCTCCCCAAGAGGGGAAATCAGTGTGCTTTCTTCTCATTGCAAATACACCGTGACATTCACCATCTGCTGGTGCCGTCCTGCCAAACCCAGCGACCAGGCGCCACGAACAAGCCACAGGGACATGTGCGGGAGAAAAGGGGGAGAGGCCAAGGCACAGGCTGCGAAGGAAAAGCCTGGCCCCACCGGAGGAGTGGGCTCAGGCGGGAACTGGGCAGCTCCAGGTATCTGCATTAACAATGGAAACCCCACCACGTGAACGGAGACGTGGCCACTTTGCTTTGTTTTCTGCTGCTGCGATTAGGAGATCTTGTCCTGCAACAAACTTGGAAGGCCACAAAAATAAGAGGGCTGGAGCCCCTCTGCTGGGAGGACAGGCTGAGAGAGTTGGGGGTGTTCAGCCTGGAGAGGAGAAGGCTCCGGGGAGACCCTAGAGCCCCTTCCAGTATCTGAAGGGGGCCTACAAGAAGGCTGGAGAGGGACTTTTCACAAGGGCATGGAGTGAGAGGAGGAGAGGTAATGGCTTCAAACTGGAAGAGGGAAGATATAGATTAGATATAAGGGTGGTGAGCCCCTGGCGCAGGCTGCCCCGAGAAGCTGTGGCTGCCCCATCCCTGGAGGTGTTCAAGGCCAGGTTGGACGGGGCTGGGAGCACCCTGGGCTGGGGGGAGGTGTCCCTGCCCAGGGCAGGGTGTGGAACGAGATGGTCGTTAAGGTCCCTTCCAACCCAAACCACTCTATAATTCTATGAAACTTCCAGACACTGCTACCAAGTGCTTTGCTTGTTTTGCATTGTTATTTTTGGTATTTAAGGGGCTGGTTTTCCTGCAATCAAGCTCCTCTTTCTCAGAGGGTCTGACAACCCGAAACAACATTTACTCAATCTCATTAGTCCATTTGAACATGGGGCTTCAACACTATGGTAATAGTTCTTTCGTATTTCTTAGACAGAGCCATAAAGCAGATTAGGCTGGAAGGGATTTCAGGAGGTTTTGGGTCCCCTCCACGCAGGATCACCTTTGCACAGGGCACTTGAGGTTGCCCTCGTGATCTCTCGGTCAGAGAGCCACAACCTCAGAGCTCATCACACAAGCATCTGAATTTGCCCTAACACATTTAATGTTATAAGAAACTGTTCTGAGAACTTAACTTCCAAGAACTGATGGTTTCAGGGAAACAAGCTTTCTTTGTGCATTCTTTCCATTACATGAAAGTTCCCTGGAAATTCAAGTAACTCTAAAAATGAGCAAATATTTTTTTATTTGCTATATTTATTTTATTTATGCTAATAATATTTATTATTATATTATATAATTTTAAATCATTTATCTATCGGTTTTTTTTGCAAGTATCTTATTGAGAAAGCCATTTAAAGGAATCCTAATGAGTTGCCATTTGTGTGGAAAAAAAACATATACCAGAAGTCAGCTATTCACCAAGAAAACCTATGTGCAGCCGAACCAAAAGACACATTTGGGCAAGTAAACAAAGCTGATTAAGTGACTTGCAACATCTAATGAAGTTATACCCATAACAGCTATTTCAGCTGGAGGTGGGAAGACCTGCGCAATGAAAGATAAAGACACTGTATACCAGATTTCAGAGACCAGTATCCCAGCTCGCGCAGGTCTGGAAGAGGCCGCTAATCAATGAAGTAAAATGCACTTGATGCTCCCAGCAGCAATTCTGCCCAGGAGACAATTCACCAAGGGTCAAGAGTTTGACCCAACCTTTGTCACTGTGACCACTCTGGATCTTCACTCTTCATACAATTCCAGCAGGTTAACAGTGTTATACTGCCATTTCCCAGTAACACAGACCTTTCTAACAATACTGTGCCCTTCTTCCCACCACCTCATGCCTTTCCAACTACTGTGTCCACCCGGCAAGAAACTTCCATAGGGATAACTTTATACCACTTCACCTACAAAACTACTGCTTCTGGGCTTGGTGGGGTTTGTTAACTATCTTTAACTATTTTTTCCCCTAACAAATACTCAGTTAATACTTATGCCTTATTTAAAAACCGAAGAGATAATAAAACCTAGAAACATCAACCAGCCAAGGCAATTACTGCTTACATGTCTTCCTCTAAAAAGAAGGAAAGAAAGAAGCCCACGAGAGAAATCAGTCACACTGTTTAAATGGAAGGTTTTCAGACACTGCAGTGACAAGAAAAATATTAGAATTATATAAAGACTTGAGAACAAAGCAGGAAAAGGATCATTTGCTTAATTCCATCATTACCAGAGGCAGGTGTCCTCAGATTTAATCAGAATATCAAATTGTGAGGTGTTTTTTTCCCCCCCCCCATTGCAAGTGGGGGAAAAAAGACAATAAATAGAAAATCTTTTCTGTGTTTTTATATTTTTATCACCATTACCAGTTTTGTTTCTAGCACCCGGTGTTAGTAGCTCTCATTGCACTGGCAGCTGAAGTGTCCACCCCCGTTCTGCCCAGGGGATTTCTGCAAGCTCAGGGAACCACTAACATTTGTCCTTGACGCTTTTGGTTAGCCTGGTTCAGGTCCCCGATGGGCTACTGTACTATTTAGGTCACATTTTCCAAGTCAGCATTCAATTCTTGACTTTAGAACTCAAGTTTTGCAGCACCGAGTTCTAAAAAAAAATTATAAACAGAAGAACTGAATGACTAGTGTTATCCTGGATTCTTGTCTGGAGAAAACGATAAGCATACAGGTCAACTGAAGAACTTTGTGACAGGGTATTGGCTTAAAAATTTGGAATGTCCTTTTGTTTTGAAGACTTTCCTCCCATAAAACTAAGGATACATGTTTGAATTGACCCTTGCATACATTTAAAAACAACTTTATCTAGTAAGGTTGTTGCAGTCATTTATCAGACAATTCATTCCCTTGAATGAGTTTGATGATGAAAACGTGGTGATTGCCGGTCACCGTGCAGCAGTGACTAATCAACCCTGAGGTATGTCAGGGCTGCAGAGTTTTGTGAAGTGCACGGTTCCAGGGTAGACTTAGTTTTAAGTTTCTTTTTCACAATACTGCTGTAAGTGAGTGGATTTAAATCTTTCTGTCCAATTTTTCACCTTTTTTTGACAATACACTTTTTTTGACAATACACTTTTGTTTTGACAATACACTTGATGGAAAATATCTACATCTCTGTGAAACTTCAAAGAAAAAGGTTTCCAGAGGGGTTGAGGCACCATAACTGAATATTAAGAAAATTAAGAAAACATTGCCCAAATACTTTGTTGTTTACTTCGGTGTTGGCTTTCTGCTGCCAGCTCTGCTAGTGAGGAGAGAGCTTGGAATGACACTGACATTTTCTTTAGCCTACAACTGTAAGAAGTAAAGTTTAGTGCAAACGTTAATAGCTCGTCCACCCCCTGCAAGTGCCTCTGGTTCCCAGCAGGAGGATCTGAGATGTTGTAAGGCCCATTAGCTGCAGCCACACACTAATTTTCAGTTTTCTGATGTTGCCAATCGCTTTGGTAAGATGACTTTTTTGAGGCTCATCTCTTTCTTTCAGCCTCCGCAGAGCTCATAAATAGCCATTTTCTTAGCTCTGCTAGTATAACAAACCAGCTTCTGTACATAAGGAAAAAGAAAAAAAAAAAAGAAAGAGGAGAATTAAGACCTCTTTCACCATAGGATAGAGTAGTTGTTTCTGTTACCTCCAACACAACACTCCAGAGAACGAACTGCCTTTATTGCAGTTTAATTCTCGAGAGCCTTTACAAGAAAACCTCTCCGCATCGCTCTTATTCAAATTTTGGTTTTCCGCTTTTATTGTTTTTGATAAGTCTTCTCAACATCACTAACATATTAAATGTTCAGCAGAAGGACAGTAGTATCCCAGAAGCCTGGGATAAGATGTCTCAAAATATTAGGTCTGTATCAAACCCATTAATTAACAATTTTACACAATCAACACTTAAAAAGAACTGCCTTTCAGGCACCTGGCTGGGACACTACACTCATCGATAGGTGAGTGAACACAAACTTCATCCAGACTTAGAAACTGCACAGTTCCAACATACAGTAAAAGAAACCAAATTTCATATCTTTTAAAATATATATGATGCTGCTCCTGACGTGGTTTCATTCTCACAGCCTTGACATTTGAGGCTCCATACAGCTCGGTGCTCTTTTTGCTAGGCTGTTGTGGCGTCACAGGAGGGTGTATCATTGACTTTCTCGCAACCTCTCCACCAGAGGAATTGTTCACTCTTGCATATGAATAATAATTTAAATCCAACAGCACAGTGTAAATAATAATGTTAGCTATATATAGAAAAGGAAAGACTCACAAGTAAGACAGGCACAACTCATTTCAAGTTCTGCAATTAGAGAGAAACATGAATTACCGCTGTCGTTTTGATCACCCTACATAGATTCATGGTCTCTGCAACTCAAACACAGAGGCCCTTGAGAAGCTTTCTGGATTATTTTTTTTTTTTTAATACACTTCCTGATGGTATTCTATGAAATGAACCATCTGTCAATGACAGATATAAGCAGTTTACGTTTCTATACTGCGTGCTAACAGCTCAACGTACTGTACCAGATCCCCATAGTGTTCGTGCATGGTCAAATTAAGTTGATGAAATTGCTCTTTGATACAGTCACTTTCAAACACTTCTGGCACCTCCACGATATATTTTCTTTTTACTTCTCATTTGCATAGCTGAGAAATTTGTTTGGACTGAGATTTTAAAGCCTCATCCCAGTGATGATTTTTATACCCAACTCACAAGTGCTTCGAAATAACAGGTGAGTAACTGCTGACATGAACTTCACCCGCAGTGGTTTGAACAGTGCCAACGCGCAGTAATTTTTAGCACTGTGATTTTATTTCCTCTTACAAAAGAATAGCGTCCCTCATGTGGCCACAGGATCAAGCCCTCAAAACAGTACTTGGAAATGTTTTTTAGTGGCATTTAAACTTGCTCTGGAACATACAGGCTCTTCTTCGCCACTTGGTTAAATTTTAAACCCATGTTTAAGGCAGCCTGTGTGTATGTGCATTCCTGAATCATCATCATTAAAAAAAGCTAGAAAGAGCCAAGAAAGAAATGAGGGGCAAAAAGATATGAGCCTGAGAAGAGGATATGCCTTGCCATGATAGATGAAAGACATTTTCAGTTCTACTCTTACTTCACTTGGAGATTAATGAATAAATAATGCATATGTTTTTCTTATGCTCTTTACATACTTACCATGCTCCCGGTATCATTGCTCTCCTTCTTTAACACATCCTGCTGGTGTGTGTTCATGCTGCACTTTTAGGATGACAGATCACATCCTAATGCTCTGACAGGCGGAGTGCGACAAGACCAATGCTGCACGCCACGGAGAGCTCACAGGTTGGGAACCGGGCGTTGCTCGGTGGAGTGACAGCACCTGCCACCACGCTCAAGTGACATCCCAGCAAATGAGAGGGAGAGGTCATGGTGAAGATCACATAAACTTGACGAGGATTTGATTTTGACAGAGTATCTTTGTTTAGTGTTGGCATGTTACAGAAACCTGTGTCAGAAATACAATTTTTGTGACATCCTTTTCTGTACCAGCATTTGGAAAGAGCCAGCATCTTCCTGATGGAGACTTGCATCCATCAAGTGAGATTTCTGCAGACGATATACTGGTGCCACAGGTGCCAGAGGACTTTTGTCACCAGAAAAAGACAAATATAGAGGACTTGTAATTTCATGGTTTTTTGCCCTACTCACTGTTTCCTCATTTTAAAAAAAGTTCAGATTTTGCTTCAATGGCCACATTGCAAAACCCTAAATCATAGAATCACAGAATGGTTTGGCTTGGAAGGGACCTTTAAAGACCATCCAGTGCCCCCCCCCTGCCCTGGGCAGGGACCCCTCCCCCCAGCCCAGGTTGCTCCCAGCCCCGTCCAACCTGGCCT